>JARQZK010003776.1:115000-136665 GCA_030704885.1 Cynegetis impunctata
AGCTATGGTATTGTTATATGGGGCAATAGCTCTGAAATATGTAAAATATTTACGGCACAAAAAACAGCCGTGCGAGTAATTTTAGAAATGAAGTTTCGCGATTCTTGCCGCGGTGTGTTTAAGCGTCATAATTTTCTAACGGTACCAGGAATGTATATTTATTGTTGTCTTTTATTTATATCAAAACACAGTGAATATTTTAAAGTTTTCAAGAACCTCAATAACACCAGAAATATCCACTATTTTCACATTCCAAGTCATTCTCTCACACTATCGGAGAAAAATACCACTAATATGTGCATTAAATCATATAATGTGTTACCTCGTAAATATCAAACTCTTGAAGACTATAGACAGTTCAAAAGAGAAATTTTTCAATACCTCATCAACATCGAGCCATATAGTGTGCGGGAATTTCTTGAGTACAAGCCTAATGTTTCCGTGATTTGAATGTTGTTATTTGTTTAATCAATGTATGTCAAGACATGTTCTCCTTTCAAAAGTGTATTTTGATCTTGAGAATAAAGAAGTTATTATTATTATTATATATATATATATATATATATATATATATATATATATATATATATATATATTATATATATATAGGAGGCTAAGGAGGCTAAGCCTCCTCAATCCTCAATAATATTCCGTGTATCACTAATATATTATATTGAATAGTCAGCATTCAGCATATTCATATTAATCAAAATCATATTATTTTATGCACCTACCTTCCTTTCAACCTACATTATATAATATAACTTATTAATTAAGATAGAAGGCATTTACATTTACTGCATTTCATTCATTTCAAGATTTGTGGCAACGCTACGGAGGCTTAGAAAGGTATATTCTCAACGTTCATTATGCCTGCCATAGAAAAGCAAACAACGGTGCAAATACTCCGAATGAATACTTCATTGCAATAGAAAAGCAAAACACATGTGAATGGCAACACGGATAGGAACCCAGTCTCATACAATGTCGACCAATCACAACTATAGAATTTTGCGTGACATCGAGTGAATTCGTTGGAAAGCATTAGTTGAATCGTAGTGTGATCTTAGTTACTAATGGCAGCGTGTTTACTTATATGTAGAGTGCTCGTTTTCCACTCTTAAGAGAATTAAAACTTATTTACGAAATTCAATGAGCCAGGATCGTTTGAAAAATATTAGTTTGTTGTCTATTGAAAAGGAATAGGTAAAACTTTTGGCAAAAGACAAAAAATTTTATGAGGATACTATAGATCATTTTGCTAACGTTAAAGATCGCAGAATCCCGCTAATCTTCAAAAATATATAATAACTTTTTATTTGCTGTCACCAGCTGTTAACAAATTCGTTAAGTAGGTAGGTAGGTACCTATTTTGTGAAAGAAAAGAAAATTTGATGAATAGATGAATTGATTAATTGGCTGAGAAGAGTTTTTGTGAATATTGTAAATAGGAGTTGTAGGTCTCAAGGTAGACACTCGAAAGTGAAAACAAATTAATAGCTTAGGGTGCTTGTTTTACTTTGATTTTCTTTAAATTATAAGGCGGTTGACCTTGAAATCCTAAAATTTTTCGCCTATGGTGTATTTTTTAACACCTCTTGTAGCCTCCTCAACCAAAACCTCACGAGCTGCCACTGATATATATATATATATATATATATATATATATATATATATATATATATTTGGAAACTAAGATTTTAGAAAGGCGTAGAAAAAGGTTAGAAAACACAGGTCTAGTCTATATAGATTCATGAATATAACAGTGGAAATTGAGTAAAACATGTATTTCATTTTGATTATGGAAAATCAAACATAATGCTGCAATTTTAAAATTCTTAATTAATATATAGTTAGAAATGAACGTTCATATTGTAAACCTCAAGAACCACTCTATAAAGCAGAAAATTAAATTCATGAAAACAACTATTTCCTTATTCATATCATCTTTTTATATACGTAAACCATCGATACTTCCTCTCGCGTAAAAGTGTAAAGGTGAAGTCGAGTAAACGATGTGTGACAGACTTAGACTATGGCACTCCTCCAATAATCGTTTGCTGCCAGTCTGTTTTATTGGAAATAAGAGATCCTTTACCGTCATAAGAAAGTGGGCAGGATAAACACAAGAAATAATATTTTCAGTGAAAATTGCTCTACAGCTTTGTATATTTATGTGATGGTGTAGGACACACTATCAGTAATTAATTATAAATTTTATGAATTTTCGAATGTGACATTTTCATTGACAATAACCGTTATTTTAGATTGATTGTGCCGATACATGGTGTAAATTAATAAACATATTGAAACAATGGTTAATAATAACAATTAACACTTTTATTTAATAAAATAACTTGAGAGATGGAAAAATATATCTCAATTAACTATTTGGATTTGAAAATAACAAAAGTATATAACAAACATAATTTTTCAATTTTTCACTAACCATCACACACTGATAGCGTCATACATAGTACTTCCCTACATCCATTCCAACACATAATAGCAGCTTTCAATAGTATGGTACAGCGTTCCGTAAATATTCCACTTTTAAACGCCAATTTTACAATCGAGAAAAATATAATTGAACAAATTGCCGTAAATAATAATTATGACCTCATAATAATAGTCAATTAGATAAATGAAAAGTTGTTCAAAAGTGCGATTAGCCAGGTGTACCCCCTTACTAAAAAAATATCAAATATAACAGCCCCACTTTCATCGGAAATTCAAGTAGAAAACTTAAATCTCTCTTATCTAAGCACAACATTAACATTGCTTATCGTACTGGTAATAATTTAGGAAATCATATAAAAAATAACAAATCCAAAGTTCATAAAGATAATAAATCAGGAGTTTATAAAATTAATTGTGGTGATTGTGATAAGTTTTACACTGGTAGAACTTTCAGAAGTTTTCAAACTAGAATTGCAGGACACAAACGTAGTTTTGTTAATCAGAAGTCGGATTCACATTATGCAAACCATTTAATCCAAGAAAATCACACATTCAATTTCGATTTTGAAATATTAAATACTGAAAGTAAGGAAATTAAACTTAATTTGTTAGAATCATTACAGATAAATAAATACAAGCATTCCGGTCTCCTATTGAATAGCCAAATCGATCATACTTCAAGCCCCCTTCTCCATCTTTTCAAAATTACCGAACTACCTGACTAGCAGTTCAGAATTGGTTTTTCCTATTCTAATGATTATTTGTAACCATCCTCCTATTTACCATTTCTACATAAATTGTCATCTCTTTATTTCTTGTTTTCGATTTAACGGAGAAACATTTGCCTTAAGCATCTTAAGTTGGTGAAACGTGCATCATGCGTTATTTCATTTAATGAATGTGTAAATTGTTATTATTAACCATTGCTTTAATAAATAAAGTCATGTTATTGAATTAATTGATGTCTATATTATAATTAACCTCACATCTCAGTTATTCTGCAAAATTAATGATTAAATTTTTTGTATTTTATATATTGTCTTTAACGTATCTATCGACTGGACATCATGATTCTATTCTAGGCAATAGGTAACTAGCGAAATCAGAATTTTAGTATTTTTGATATAAATGTTCTTTAAAACTCTTCGTAATCCAATAGGGTATATAAAGATATCCCTATGTATATATATATATATATATATATATATATATATATATATATATATATATATATATATATATATATATATACCGTAACTAGGGGCTACTTTGTACCTTCAGGGTTTACTTTGCACCGCCGATGATTGAAAATATTAGTGAGCCTAGACTCCAAACTAGCTGATAGATAACCACCTGCTTTTATATGTATGGAGTTTTGTTTGACTATATACCATAGTTTCTGATTGGAAACACGAATCTCCCTGTATTAATCATGAGCTGGCAGTGCCCGTGGTAAGAGCTCAGAAATTCGCGGTTTTTTGCACATGTAAAAATGTATGGCCCAACATACGATCCACTATTTTCATGATAAAATTTACCAAAAAACTCGTGTACTAGCAAGTTATTCAATTTCGAATATAAGGCGGTGCAATATCAATTCCACAGTGTTCCTTCTTTGCCCCAGAAGCACTTTAATTACGATTTTAAATGTATTTACAACAGTGACGTAAAGTAGGTATCCTCCCCCTTGAAGAGACTCCTCTTATCAATAGATGGAAGTGCTCGTGCGTTTCATCAATTTGGTGTAAAAATCAGTGCAAAGGCATATGTATATATATATATATATATATATATATATATATATATATATATATATATATATATATATAAATATATATATATATAAAAAATATATATATATATATATATATATATATATATATATATATATATATATATATATATATATATATATATATATACATATAAATACACATATATAGGGAACTACGTGACCCATTATTTACATTTTTTCATCTCCTTCGGTGACTACCCGTAGTGTATGCCAAGACTCTGCCTCCCCCTCTAGTTTCCCAGTAGTAATTCAAAAATAAGGTTTTAAATCATTTTTACAGAGAGAAAGTTAGCAAAATTAATTTGGCTCATATTTGTCTTTATTAATAAAGCACTTACAGCGTGACGCCAATAGTGCATACAAACCTATAATTTACAGGTGAAAAAAATATTATCAAGAAGAAATAACTCATGTAAAAACATGTCGTAACAAGAACTTAATTTACAAAAAAAAAAGTCTTTTTATCTCAATCATTTTCAAAGAACACGTTTCCAGAGGATATTGACTACGTGACTAAAACCTAAGCGCTACTCCCGCTGCTGTGACCAAGCGTGATATTTTTAAGACCCCCCTTCCCCCTCAGAACAGAAATATATGTATAAATATATATATATATATATATATATATATATATATATATATATATATATATATATATATATATATATATATATATATATATATGTATAGAGGGCCGTAACCAGCCCTGCTTTCTAGAGGGGGCTGAACAAATTCTTGAGGGGGCTTGTTTTTTACATAGTACTAAAATGAATATACGTGAAAAAAAGATAGGAATATACAGCTTTTTCTGTCTTTTTACCTAGAAGTGTATACTGGAAAACGGATATTAATTGAAAAACATTTTGGAAGAATAAAAAAATTTATTCTAATAAAAATAATGAATAAAAAATCTCTCCTAGAAAACTCTAAATAAATAAAACTAATGGAAATGAAAAATATTGAAAAAAAAAATAAAAATGTACTTTCATCTTTACCTAAATATAAACGTCATCCAATTCATTCGTGGAGAGGATATTTTCATTGATTCATATTGTTAAATGTAAAATTCCAAATAAAATGACGCTAAAAATGTCAAATTCAGTTGTGTCTATTAGATCTCACTTGGAAATAAATGAGATTTGATGTAAATAATTTGAGCCTAGCAAAGCTATGTATGCAAAATTTAATTCTGATTCTGATATGTATCAGTAGCAGAACCAATCCACAACTTCAAGCACAGACAAAGATGATGATGATGTAATGATGTCTTGTGAACAGTTTATATGAAAATAAGGATATTCGTGGTTTTGATTGTAATAGTAATTTTAGTAAAAAGCCCCGAAAGTACCTCTTATTGTTTTTCGGGCGAGTAGGCAACATGTTGAGTGTACTATTTTTTCGTGCAGTTGCAAAAAAAATCATGATTGCGATTTTGGGCCATAAATTAGCAGAAAAGCACGTATGAAATAACTCCTAGAATAAGTGAATTTCATATGAAAAATACTTGTTACCAATGTTTCTCGGTTAACATTACCACGGTTGCGCTTTTGGGCGACAATTAGCGTCAAAGGTGCAACACGGCTATGAAAAATCTGGCAACCCTGATGGTAGCCGCTCGTTTCTTTCATTTTAGGATAAAAAACGTTAACATGTTTTGCGGGTTGAAAGATGCCACAAATAAATAATTTTAAATCAGTTTTATAATTAGGTAGATTTGTTTGTAACTAGGGTAGTTTTATGTTCCAAAACAGATATAAACATTTTTGGTTTGTAATAATTCTGGTATCTGTTCTACAAGGGGCTTAGATAATTCCAGAGGAGGCCCAGCCCCCTTCTGGCGCCCCCTGGGCACGGCCCTGTATATATATATATATATATATATATATATATATATATATATATATATATATTTATATATATATATATATATATATATATATATATATATATATATATATATATATATATATATATATATACATATATATTTAAATGAGTTTTTCTCGCAATCGCATAATTTATCGTCGTATAATAATTTGTTCGATTTTCCTATGAACAGTAAATATTGAAGCGGTTGATGTCCGACAAAATATTTTTAATTTGAGAAAAATCTAATTCAAAAAACAAATTAAGTAGGTACTAGCATTTACCTGAAGAAATAGTCATTACGTGATGACGGTAACTATGGTTGTAAGTTGTTATTTATCAATAAGATAGCATATAATAGTAGTATATTACATAATAAGTGTGGTAACTAGGTTTTTAGCACACGCTAAGTGAAGTTTGAAAAACGAGCCGCAGGCGAGTCTTTTCATTCACTTAAGTGAGCTAAAAATCTTTACCACGCGAGTTATTTATACTATTTTATCTACAACCGTTCGTTTTGATTAAACACAAATTAATTATAGTCTAAAATTTCCAAACTTGGTCACCAGCGATGTTTTAACTTTTTTTATTGTTATGAAAATTAGGATGTCATAGCGACAAGAAAAGCAACGCCACTTTGAAGTTGTCAGTCAAAATGTCAGTCGAAAATATGGAGATTTCACGGCTAGTTGAAGCTGCTACGGCGAACTTGCTACCACAGAAATCCGGAATTCGCTACGAAAAGGCCTATGATATGTTAATCGAATGGTGCTCCCATAAAAAAGTGGATAACATTAATGAAGATTTAATTGTCTATTTTGAAGATAAGTTCAAAGAAAAGAAGTCGCTTTGGTGCTATTATTCAATGCTGAATACCACCTTGTCCATAAAAAAGAACATGCAGATAGACAAATTTACAAGATTAATAGCTTATTTGAAAAGAAAAACCATAGGCAATAATAATAATAATAATAATGATTTTTACCGCACTAGTGCGTTAAAGTAATAGTTACCGTACTAATATGGGTGTGTAAAAACATAATTTACGCACGGTTGTAGATAAAAATAATTTTGTGATTCACTCATAAAAATGTCCGAAGTAAAAGGAAATACCAATCTCCCCCAAGATATTTTAGTGAAAGCTGCTGAAGATGTTGGTATGCGTGTACCAGAAAAAATTGGGCGGATTTACGAGATGGAATATCTCCATTTTGAGGCCTGTCTGACGAAACACTAGTACCATGTCGACGAAAACTTTTGATGGCTTATTTTCAAGATTTGTCAGAGTCATATTCTCCAAATTCCCTTCGGACAAAGTTCTCAATGTTACGCAAAGAACTAATAGCTCATAAGAATATAGGAAGCAATGAAAAGTTGATTTCTCTGCAGAAGTTCGTAAAACAAATTGGAAAAAATTATCCGTCCACTTTTTTTCTGGCCAAGCGCATAAACAGCTTAAGCAACTTTCACTTGAATATATTGGGTAAGATTGGTAATTCCTTCTACTTCGGATATTTTAATGCGTGAATTACAAAAATATTTTTCTCCACGATCATCACAGAATTCGTCTATTCTGATATCAAATTTGATTACAGAATGCTGGAATTCTCTCTCTTGAGATTGAAGAAATATTCTGCAACACCTCTGCCTCCATGCAATTTAAATGTATTTGCTTTCTCTCCCTTGTGATAGAATAATATTCTCACACTGGCTAGCAATAAGGACATTAGCCCTGACGCAGTTGATTGTCATCGTAGTGACAAATTTGAGTAAGTGTCAAAATTATTGCTGTCACGTTTTCATTCGAAAATATAATAAGTACCTATTATGAATTTATGCAGTGGTTCAGAATCAGAGTGTGAAAATACACCATTACACTGGTCATTGTTATCGGAGGACGTCGGCTACTGTGTTAGTGGATACAGGAGCAGATATGGAAACACTAAGAAGGCATGGGAGGTGGAAGTCTTCTCAAGTGCCAGAAGGATACATAGAAAATTCGGTGCAAAATCGAATAAATAAAGCAAATAAGTTAGTCCCATCAATTACTGGATCTAATACACCGCTAATCATGCCTTCCACTTCAAATTATGTGACTGTTAGTAAGTTCATCTTCTACAAACCACGCAATTGTTGAAAATTCTTCCAATAATGCACCAGTTTTCATTTCGAGAACTGTACAAATATAACAATTAATACAAAGTAGAATGTTTCATGAATTATTGAGTATTTACCTAATATAATTGTGATTGAGTTCTGTAATATAAATTATCTTTTGTTCCTTTTCATATAAAAATATATATTTAAAATTTTCGATCGTGGAGAAAGTATAGTCTGCTACTCGGTTAGAATGAAAATTCGTGATGCTCGTGGTTCCTCACGCTCGCCTTCGGCTCGCGCACGGAACTTTTCCACTCGCATCGAATTTTCATTCTAACCTTGTTACAGAATATACTATTATGTGCTGTGTTCGTTTGAACAAAATAAATTTCCTGAGCGCTAAGGCTTAATTTTTCTAAAATTACGCCCTATGGTAATATTTCTTATTTATCAGACTTTGAGGTAATTTGAATAGTTGTCGAATAATATACCAGTCGGACATTAATATAATAATACACGCATAACTCTTCGTAGAATTATTCCGACGAATAGAGGAAAATCCGAATAAAACTGGTATGAACTCATCCCCAAAACCGTTCGATAATATTCCCACCTTTCCCGCAGGTTCGATAAAATATCAGAGAGGGATCGGCAAGATAAAATATCGAAAGGATATGGAATCAGTGTTTAACGTTCCCATCTCATCGCAACAGAATTCGGGAGTTTATTTCTGACATCGCCACTATTTTTAAAAGTAAATCATCCACATATCTCCGATACTTGAGTTATTTATGCTAACCCACTTTGAGTTACCGTATTTCAGCAAATAGGACGGTCGAGAGACTGAAGCCAGTTAGCGGGCTAGCGGCAGTTGCGAGAGGCAGAGGAGCTTGCTACTTCGTCAGTCCCGTTTAACAAAAATGCGTATCTTTGGATTAATTGTGTAAGAGTGAAAAGTCCTACGTCTGACTTCGAACGTTTTCGAAAATAATTTTCGGTTGTGAATTGTTCGAGAAATTGAGACAAGATGCCGCTTTTCAAGAAGAAAATGCAACGATCCAAATCCTTGTCCAGGAAAGAAATCTCCTTGGCCAGACTGGAAAACTTTCGAAAAGAAGTTATCACTGATCATCATACACTACCACTTGGTAAGTTATGTCAAATTTAGCTGATCGCCAACACGTTGTTATGAAATTGATGCCTTTATTTCTATTCATAAGGGTTATCGTTAAATTATACCATTTGAATAATTGTTTTAATTGGTGATTTGCCTAACTGTGCGATCGTCAACCGAGCAGATCTACGTTGAATAAGGCCAAACTGAAGAATTAATTTTACGTGAACACAACGAATATTTTAGGAAGAAAATGCTTACATAACAAATTCGATTGAACGAAGCTAATCAAAACAAACATACACATTTGGCTACTATTTCGCTATTTAATTCTTAATAACAGGGTTGCCATCTTAGCGGTTTTGTCGCTAAATCTAGAGTTTTTAGGTTGTTCAATGCGACATTTCAACTCGATTTGCGACGTGTCGGAATTTTAGCGTTTTCAACATAGTCATAGCGATTTTTATGGAGATATTTTGCTCACATGAATTTTTGACAAAACTGTAAATAATGAAAAAACTCCTTTGAAAATTCCTAAGGTAGCTGAAACACGGTGGATGTCAATAAAACAAATTTTGGATCAGTCAGGGACTCCCTGACAGCACACTTCAGTATAGTAAGAATGAGTGAGCACTGCTACACAGCTGAAATGCTGTACAGTATGTATAAAGATAATCAAAACAGAATATACTTAAACTTTCTTTATCCTATCATATCATTGCTTCAGAAAACAAATAAAAATTTTGAGTCTGCAAATAGTGATCCCACCAAATTACTGATGGATTAGAAATATGAGTTGACATGGTTAATGTGTGGTGCGACCAAAGAAATACTTCAAATAAGTCTGAAAAATATATATTGTTATTGATCAATGTACCTACCTATAGTTCCTAATTTATTTATTCGTATGGCATACATGCGATAATACATTTCCAGTAAGAGTAAAAATAAAAAGGTAAAACACAGAAATCTACATACAATCAATAGTTCCTAATGAAATGTTATAGGAGAATTCATATTCATTTTGTATGATGTTTTTTTTTATATCGTTATAGCTATAACTAACGTTTATTCTATTTTTTATTCTGAATTTAAAAAAATGTCTCCAATTTTTTATCTGATGTTATAAAATAAACTGCCTGAAAATAAGGAAAGATGATCAAAAATGTCGCTAAATCACGAAAAAAAGTCTCTAAATTTTCAAAAATTTCGCCTGCGGCGCACTTTTTGCTCGCTTCGCTCGCTAACGACTTCTAGCGGTTTTTTTGTACTTTTTTGCGACATTTTATGCCAAGCAGCTGGCAACACTGCTTAATAACTCTAGATACTTACTTTTCACAATGTTAAATCTATTTTCGGAGGTTATTCCAGGATAGATCAAAAATTACCTATAATCTTCATGAAAGCTTGTTTTTTTTTAATTCCACTCATTCTTCGAACTCGTGGAATTAGACAAAATTGAATAAACACGATCTGGTTAATTTTATATCCCTCACGGTGCACCAGCTTTTATAACCCACACCTTATTTTACTCTATGTGAATTTTTTACACATTAATTACAATTTATTACACCTATTCCCAAATTTAGTACAGCTGCAGAACTCAAGCTATGAGGTTGTGGTGTAGAATTAGTCTAAAGCTGCACCACACTTATACCATGTTAATTATTTTTGATTCAGAACATTTCTGTAATTAATTACAATTAATTACAATAAATTACAACCATTTCAGGCCTAATTACAATTTCACTATTCCAAAAAGTAGGTAACGCATCGAAAAGATATGACAATAACACATAAATGTAAGGATATTCTTTTATTACAATAGCCCACTCGGTTTTATGGATACAAAAAATGGTCAGCAGGATTAAGAAAATAATAACAAAGAAGCTGCAGGTAAGTGGGGTAGTGTAAATAATTGATAAGAATTTTCACGCCACAAAAATTATAGAATTATCGAAAATATGATAGAAATACAGGATTTTCAATTTATTACAATAGCCTACTCAGTTTTATCGATACAAAAAATGGTCAGCAAGATTAAGAAATTATAACAAAGGAGCTGCAAGTGAGTGTAATAATTGATAAGAATTTTCACGAGACAAAAAATTATTGAATTATCGAAAATAAGATAGAAATACAGGGTATTCAATCTCAAATTCTCTCAGCTGCAGCTTCTTTTTTATCATTTTCTTAATCCTGGTGACCATTTTTTGTATCGATAAAAGCGAATGGGCTATTGTAATAAATTGAAAACCCTGTATTTATATCTTATTTTAGATAATTCTATAATTTTTTGTCTCGTGAAAATTCTTATTAATTATTACACTACCCCACTCACTTGCAGTTTCTTTGTTATAATTTTTTCAATCCTGCTGACCATTTTGTGTATCGATAAAACCGAGTGGGCTATTGTGATAAATTGGAAACCCTATAATTCTATTACATTTTCGTTAATTCTATAATTTTTTATCTCGTGTTAATTCTTATCAATTATTACACTACCTCACTCACTAACAGCTTCTTTTTTATTATATTCTTGATAGTGCTGCCCTTTTTTGTATCCATAAAACCGAGTGGGCTATTGTAATAAATGAATATCCTTATATTTATAGTAGGGGAGCCCACGATGCTAAATGGGGATTTACTCGAACGTCGTAGAGACCTATTGGGTTGCAAAGCTTAGATGATAAGATGAAAAAATTGTTATATGATATATACCTTTACATCGGTGGGGGAAGCGGCTATAGATTTTTAAATATGTAAAAAAAAACTTTTGCATGGACATCCTCGAGCGCGTCAGATATTGATAGCATCAATGCCCTACGTATTTTTAATAATGTACGTATGTTAATCTGATCGTTTGCATGATGCGGGTGGTTGTATGTAAGGGTTGAAAATGAAAAAAAAATTTTTTATCGAGCGCGTCAGATTTTCTAAGGGAGTGTTAAGTGCACCAAAAAAAAGCTCTCATTCACTAATCTGACGATTTCGATGGGACGCAAACTCGCGGCCATTTTCATAATATGCAAAAAAAATTCGCCATTTTGACATACTCAAGCGCGTCAGATTAAGATATATATGGTTATGTTCTAAACGTACTGCCTCATAATCTGACGATTATCTAGAGGGATTCGCCTGATCTGACAAAAAAAATTTAGAAAAACGGTTCACCTTAAAGGCCATCCCAGCAACTTCCCGCTAATTCCATTCCTGGGCGCTTAAAATTGTACTTATGACATTTTTGAGTTCAGAATATAATTTATGTGATATTTTGAGCTCGCTGAGTTCAAAGAAATAATATTTCTATGCATTTGAGCTCTCCCAGCTCGAAAGTCTGATAGAAGTTTCATAGAACACTATTTTTGGAATTTTCAACCGCAATAACTTTTGAATGGATCAAGCAATTTTCACGTGGTTGGCGGCATTCGACGCAGTTTTATCATCCTCATAAGTAATTTTGCAATTTCAATTGATCGAACCAAACATTTCGGAGTAATCCCGAAAAAACACTTTTTCGGGTTTCTTTCGTTCACGATATCTCTCGAACGAATCAACCGATTTTGACCAGCTTGGTGGCGATCGACGTGGATTTTCAAGCTCAAAGGCGAATTAGTTTTTGAAGTTGATCGATAAAGCCGTTTAAAAGTTATTCCAAAAAAACCACTTATTTTTTTTGAGATTTTTTAAAATTTCTCAAAATCTATCGGTCCGAATCGGTTCAAATTCACAGGAAATCTAATTTTGAGGGGAAATCTTTAGAACGTCGTTTAGTAGATTCTGATCGGTTTAGTCGTTCGAAAGTTATAATCGAGTCACACACACACACACACACACACACACACACACACACATAGAGAGAAAGAGTGAGAGAGGAATAGAAACGCGGAGAAGGAAATGTAGGCATCACGCAGCTGCACGCATTTTACTTTATTTACGAATTTTTGTTATTTCGGCTTGCGGAAATTGTCAGATTATATATTTTTCATTATTCTTGAATTATTTCCTTCAAAATAAAAAAAAATTAGCTACACTCTACACTCGAAAATGTCGAGATGGCGTTTTTTTTACAACTTTGTTGCCCTCCCCTTTCTTTACGTCACTCTAAAATTGTCAGATTAGTGGAATATACACTTTTTAGGATGTAATTAACTCACCCTACCTTAATCTGACGCGCTCGAGAATTTCTGATGGTCAATTTTTTTTACTAATCTGATCCTGTATCCTTCACGTGCGGCCTTATATATGGGCCTCATGTTTTGTGGAGGTTCTTAACCGGGTACAAGGTATCCCCCTGTATATTAATCTGCCGCGCTTTAGTAAATCCCGAAATCCCCGCTTGGGCTCCCCTACTATTATGTGTTATTGTCATAGTTTTTCGATGCGCTACCTACTTTTTGGAATTGTAGATTTGTAATGAGGCCGGAAATGGTTGTAATTTAATGTTATTAATTGTAATTAATTGTAATGAATTACAGAAAAGTTCTGAATCAAAAATAACTAATATGGTATAAGTATGGTGCACTGGTCCAGCTTTAGACTAATTCTACACCACAACCTCATAACTTGAGTTCTGCAACTGTAATAAATTTGGGAATAGGTGTAATAAATTGTAATTAATGTGTAAAAAATTCACGTAAAGTGACATAGGGTGTGGGGTATAAAAGCTGGTGCACCGTTTTCAGGGGGAATATTTCCTATAGCCACATAGTGTAAAGTGAGTATTTAAAAAACTTACAACTTTTAATGAAAAACAACATGTTTATTTATTCATATATTGAAACGTTAACGTAGGTAATACAAAAAACTTATCTGAAGTGTAAACAATATTTTGGTTTCCGAAAAGACATTGACATCGAACCGCTACTGCTTTCCATAGGAGTAGGCATTTATCCTGTTGAGGCTCAAGTTCCGTGCTGTTTCCTAATTTTTTCAATTATATCTTCTTCTTGTAAGTAGCTGGATATTGACCTCGCATCATAATGCCCTGTGATTTCTAGTAGTCGTATTTTCCAGGAAAATAATAGCAAAAAATTTTTTTGATGTCAGGGATTTATATATTTATATATATATATATATATATATAATAAATATATAAATATATATATATACATATATGTATATATATATATATATATATATATATATATAAATATATAAATATATATATATATATATATACCTATATAAATATATATATATATATATATATATATATATATATATATATATATATATATATATATAATAAGTTAGGAATGAAAAAACACAACTCTCGCAACTCCAAAGGTTTTTAAATGTTTATTTTGTTAATAGCTACCGGTTTCGCGAAACTTCCTTCGCATCCTCAGGCACAGATGGCTGTAAGAGAATATTCAAAAATGAAGAGCAATGTAAAAATACAACCTATCATGACTTACAGTGGACCACAGGGGTCAAATTCAAGACATGTCAAACTTTGTGTGTCAAAAATTAAAATAAGCACAATTTAAAATGGAAGTTTTGGATGGATACAATAATGGGTCGTTTAAATATAAAACAAATATAAGCATATACAAAATACAAATAACAATGACATTCACATGCGGATATTAGTAAAATTTTAGAATTGATGGAAATCTGATGCTCAAGCGCACTAGACAATGCGAATACGACGCTAACCGAACAACAAAACTAACTTGACGTTGATAATTGACATCTGGTAGGTCGAATCATGTAGTAGAGAAAGTACACAACACAAACACGCAACAAACGTCAACCTCACACCGCAACTGGATAAATCATTCTGGAATTTCAAACAACACCGAACAAATTGGTGGTATATCAGTTGTTAATTGAGAATTTAACACAGCATCATCAGCACATTTTTGAACCCTTATTATTTCCAGTTGCTCCATGTGTGGAAGCAATGGTCCCTTCTCAAGAATGTGCAAGGCCTTAAAGCCAGTCTGCAGATCGAATATATGTCCCTCATCGAGTAAATGTTGAGAAAACTGAGAGAATTGTATTTTGTATATGCTTATATTTGTTTTATATTTAAACGACCCATTATTGTATCCATCCAAAACTTCCATTTTAAATTGTGCTTATTTTAATTTTTGACACACAAAGTTTGACATGTCTTGAATTTGACCCCTGTGGTCCACTGTAAGTCATGATAGGTTGTATTTTTACATTGCTCTTCAATTTTGAATATTTCTGTTACAGCCATCTGTGCCTGAGGATGCGAAGGAAGTTTCGCGAAACCGGTAGCTATTAACAAAATAAACATTTAAAAACCTTTGGAGTTGTGTTTTTTCATTCCTTACTTATTAAATATGAACTCACATAGGGATTTTACCACTTCATATCTATATATATATATATATATATATATATATATATATATATATATATATATATATATATATAATATATATATATATATATATATATATATATATATATATATATATATATATATATATATATATATACAATATATAATATAACTGTATATTTTAAATTACTCAAAAGCCCGCCCTTAAACACTCGTAAGTTTTTTATTGATACCTGTACAAGCAATATTTTCCTAAATAAATATTCTGTGATGTATGCTTGTTCAAATAATTAATAGTTTTCATTACAACTGACAGTACCAAAGGTACATACGAGGATTTTTATTCTACAAAATTAGTGATTTTGTGAAAATAAATAAAATTCAATGTTGAATAAAGTATCAACAATTAAGAGCTTCACTTTCTTTTGAAGAAATAATCTACTTAATTACCTCTCTAATGGTATGCTACACATTTATAAAAAACCTTTCTGCTTCAAGTTACAGATAATCCCTCAGAAAGAAGGAAATCGTTCGGACTTGAAGTGAGAAAACAAATTTATTTTTATTATCGTTTATTTGAACAAAAGTTAAACTACTAAGAATAATATACTATCTGACTGTTTTAAAGTTACAAACTTTGTTCGAACTGTTCTCTCTTGTTCCTAATGCACGTCTGACACCTCTTACTTACTTCAATCGTTACGGTAGGTAGGTACCTATATTTGTTGAAGCAGAAATATTTTTTTTTTTGTTCGAACAAAATGTGATTCTATGATCGTTTATTTGAATAAAAGTAACACTACTAACAATAATTTAATACCTACCTGCTCCCTTGTTACAAATTTTGTTCGAAAAGAAAAATTTCAGCTTAAACAATAAAAAAATTATTCGTTTACTTTTGAAGTTTTATTTTCACAAAATCACTAATATTGTGGAAAAAAATCCTCGCATGTGTCTTTGGTACTATCAGTTGAAATTAAAATTATTAACTATCTGAACAAGCATACATTACAGAATATTCATTTGGAAAAATGGTGGTTTCACAGGTATTAATGAAAAACTTATGAGGGTTTAAAGGCGGGATTTTGGGTAATTTGAGAAAAAAAATTCAAAAAATAACATCTCCTTAACCGCGAGTCTTATGGCCCAGCGCCCAGAAGTGGAAAGGTAGCAAATAACCCAAACAATATCCCAAATAATTTTGATGGTTCATGTGCCATTATATATATATGTATATATATATATATATATATATATATATATATATATATATATATATATATATATATATTTATATATATATATATATATATATAAATATATATATATATATATATATATATCAGGGGCGGCTAGTCAAAGGAGGCTAAGGAGGCTAAGCCTCCTCTTCAATAATATTCCGTGTATCACTAATATATTATATTGAATAGTCAGCATTAAGCATATTCATATTAATCAAAATCATATTATTTTATGCACCTACCTTCCTTTCAACCTACATTATATAATATAATTTATTAATTAAGATAGAAGGTATTTACATTTACTGCATTAAATTCATTTCAAGATTTGTGGCAACGCTGCGGAGACTTAGAAAGGTACATTTTCAACTTTCATTATGCCTGCCACAGAAAAGCAAACAACGGTGCAAATACTCCAAATGAATACTTCATTGCAATAGAAAAGCAAAACACATGTAAATGGCAACACCGATAGAGACCCAGTCTCATACAATGTCGACCAATCACAACTATAGAATTTCGCGTGACATCGAGTGAATTCGTTGGAAAGCATTAATTGAAACGTAGTGTGATCGTAGTTACTAATGGCCGAAAACAGCAGCGTGTTTACTTATATTGCTCGTGTATTGTTTTAAAATGAGTTTGGTTACTGAAGTTAATTTCAAAAATTTCAATTGTGACTTAGTGGAATATTTGTTATCCGATAACTTTAGTGCACTAAGTTATGAGGATAAAGTTTTGATAAAAACATTGCGACCTACCCCTGAATTGAACAATTTGGTGCAGCATAACAGTCAACAAAACCGCGGTTTTAATACAAGGAATTATGGGAGACATCCTTGCCTAACCGGATCACAGGTAAAAAATAAATTATTTTGTTGGCAGTGTTTACTTTTTACTAGGGAAAATGTCCCTGTTTGGGGCCGCTTAGGATTTGAGGATTTAATTCTATAGTTGAAAGTGAGGAATTTTTCACCGATAAAGTAACTTTAAATACCGCACGCGGATTAATATCTTACTTACAAGATAAGGAATTTATATATTTTTTAAACATCTTTGAATTAATTTTTGAACAAACAGAAATAGTTTTTCAAATCTTACAGCACAAGTTTTCAGGTGTAATTTACTCACGAAATCGGCTCAAGTTTCTTTTGGAAAAAATTTCAGAATTTCGTGCAGAAGTTTATTTAAAAAAACCATTTTCTGTATTTCAAACTACTGATGATACGACTCAATTTAGCCCAAATTGAAAGAAATTCAGTTAAGCAGATATGGAGCTTCATTATAAGCAAATATTTTATGAAATTTTGGATACTATTAGGGGTCAAATAGAAATAAGGTTCTCTGATTTGAAAGAACTGCATTTCTTCGACTTACTCAATGAAAATTTGTTTACCGGATTTTCGGCTAATTTTCCAGATAACCTTTTGGAAAATTTATGTCAAAAATACAATTTTTTTTGATAAGGCAACCATAAAAAGTGAACTGTGTGTTGTTTATAATAACAATGAAATTTTGGGGCAAAATGAAAATCATGTGATGACTATTAAATACATTTTTGATAATGATTTGAATCAAGATTTACCCCAAGTTTATGAACTCTTATGTCTGATTGTTTCTATCCCGGTGACATCGGCTTCCGTAGAGCCCTCGTTTTCCACTTTTAAGACAATTAAAACTTATATACGAAATTCAATGAGCCAGGATCGTTTGAAAAATATTAGTTTTTTGTCTATTGAAAAGGAATTGGTAAAACTTTTGGCGAAAGACAAAAAATTTTATGAGGATATTATAGATCATTTTGCTAACGTTAAAGATCGCAGAATCCCGCTAATCTTCAAAAATATATAATAACTTTTTATTTGCTTTCACCAGCTGTTAACAAATTCGTTAAGTAGGTAGGTAGGTACCTATTTTGTGAAAGAAAAAATTTGATGAATAGATGAATTGACTAATTGGCTGAGAAGAGTTTTTGTGGATATTGTGAATAGAAGTTGTAGGTCTCAAGGTAGACACTCGAAAGTGAAAACAAATTAATAGCTTAGGGTGCTTGTTTCACTTTGATTTTCTTTAAATTATAAGGCGGTTGTCCTTGAAATCCTAAAAATTTTCGCCTATGGTGTATTTTTTTAACACCTCTTGTAGCCTCCTCAAACTAAAACCTCACGAGCCGCCACTGATATATATATATATATATATATATATATAATATATAAATATATATATATATATATATATATATATATATATATATATGATATATAAATATATATATATATTATATATAAATATATATATATATATATATATATATATATATATATATATATATATAAATATATTATGTTATTGTTAGTTTTTGATATTGAAGTCATTCATTTTTATTATGCATCAAAGTTCCAAAAACTATTTTGTTAAACTAAAAAAAAGTTGGCAATGTTAATCTGTGCTTTCAGACAAAGTGCTCACGTCTCTTTGCTCGATGCAGTGATAGTGTACACCTTTCCTCTAGGTAGCCTCACACTTCTCATTGGCCTATTGTTATAATTAAACTACTTACACCCATTATTAATTACTTTTTTCATCTTAGACCCGTTTTCCGGGACATCGATCAAACCGGGCGGGACACCGGGACAAAACCAAAATACCGGGATTGTCCCGGCTAAACCGGGACGTATGGCAAGCATATATATATATATATATATATATATATATATATATATATATATTATATATATATATATATATATATATATATATATATATACAGTTAGTAGTAAAAAAATCGTCTTGTGGTATTGACAATTTCAGAGCGTAGGACCGGGATAACGTACCACGCAATTTGTAGGACATTGTGGGTGTAAAATTATATAAATTTTAACTAAGCAACAGTAAAAAAATCAGTTAGTTAGTAATCATTTTTGATGACCTCGTTATGGATACATGTTGGAAGATGGGAACTGTGATCAATTCAGACATTTTGTAGGACAAATATTTTTTTCAATAATGTAAATCATTTTCTTAAGATTTAATAAAAGGCTCGCAGTTATTAGTGAATTTTTTAAAATTGCCAAATCAACATATTCCATCTATCATATCGTGAAAAACATACTTGTTGACTATGGTCAGTTTCATACATTACATAAAGTGAACAAGGAAAATTCGTTAATAATCGCGCGCGACAAATTTCTGCATTTTCGTTCCAAGCGGTGAATTGTTGGTTCCCAATATCTTTGGTGGGAGGGCGCTCTGGGTTGTTATCCATACAGTGTTACTGACCAAGATTTGTATTGAGGAACAATTAGAAATTTGTTAATTCACTCCGAGTCAAATAAGCTGCACTGATGAGATCTAATAAGATCGAATTGTGAATGCAGATTTTACGTTGCAGAATACGTATAACCAGCTCTCTTGGAAAGTTGTTTGATAATTTTTTTCAATTATTAAAGAATTTTACTTGTTCACTTTATGTAATATATTTCATCTATGCTACTCCTGTTAGCTACAGAATTGATATAAAAAACAAAATTGGGCGTCTTATCAAAATGAAGGTACTCACGGAAAATTAGCTTGATAGTAATAAATTGTAAAAATTGTTCCTGGGATCCTGGACTAGATGAATTAAAAGAGAAAAGCGGCCTCACTTGGCAAATCTAACCATATAGTTGGCTAAAATGGCGCTGTTTCTGGAGTAGAACATTTGCTATATTGACATAACTGTCATTGTTCGTTTCCAATATGAAAACACTCGTTATAATTCTCCCAATTCTGTATATCACTTACGTGGATATGCACAAGTACACATGGCAACATAACTTGAACACTATTGTCGGTGATTGGAGCGGAGATTGTACGAATGATGAAGAAGTAAATATGTTCAATCCATATGGTACTGGAATAGCATCAGCAGCTGTTGGTATGATAATACCAACTTTTACCCTAAACAAAACTTCTGTTAAATGTAAGGTGTCTTTTCGAATATCGAAAGAAATGGAATACCAACATCAAATTATTGTTCTTGAGTATTTCGTCAATAATGCAACTTACAAAGATATAATGCAAGAATGTCTGTCCGATAATAGAGATAATTACTTGGTAGTCACGGATAATATTGAAGACAGCCAACCTATTTATGTTTGCGATAAATTCAAACCGTCCCCATATCGTACACCTGTGTTCACCTATGTAAGTAACGCACAAACACTCACACTCCAAGTGCATCCCCAGGGCTACGTTTTTCCCATGAAAATCACTGTAACCGCTGCCAGAAGAGTGGACAGACATGACCACTGCTTGGAATCGAGCGAAATCCCATGTTTTATAGGAAGGAACTTGATGTGTCTAACCAACACATTAGCTTGCGATGGAAATATCAACTGCGGCGTTTTCAACGACATGGATGAGGATTATCGCGTTTGTTTAGTGCAGGAGTTCCCGGGATATTGGGCTGCGGTTCTTGCAGGCCTTTTGGTTTTGATTGGTCTGTACATAGTTATTGTTTACCTTACGAAATCGTATATTCCAAAAATAAACGATAATTTTCGATGAGGATAAAGAAAATAAGTTGATGTTAAAGAGTCAGCTCAACACCTTCGCATGGCGTAAGCCTAAAAAACGTGACAAGGGAGAAAATCTGTGCATTTGCCAAGGAATCTCTGACCAGTATTTCAATTATGAGTGATTGAGTGCCAAGGACAAAGAGAATTTGCCGATCATGACGAAAGACTATGAATTCTGTGAAGTAAAAATTTGTAATGCGTCTGTCATTTA
>JARQZK010003777.1:0-62500 GCA_030704885.1 Cynegetis impunctata
TCGTTATTGATAGAATAATTGAAGTTTTTTTAAAGTATTTATTATATGTAACCTCTACAATTCAAACACATAATTAAAAAGAAATCCTTCAAACAATGCTTTTAGCATTGGTCTCAAGGAAATAACTAAAAATAAGTGTGCAAACAAAATTTATTCTAACATCAAATATTAAATCTACTTATAACAGTTAACCTAAATATAAAAAAGCTAACAATAAAAATAAAAATCACACTAACGTAATTTTTTACCAAGTTCAAAATATCCTTCACGTGTTTCGTAAAACAAGGCAGAGAATTGGAAAACTTTATCGGAGCAGGCAACCGATTGTATACCTTGAGATATGGGATAGTGTAAACCTATTTGTGTTCTTACATTCTGCAAGAAGATATTACTTAGTGGTATTATGCCATGACTGTGTAAGTCCTGTATATGTTCCAGAATTATGTTTGATATTTGTAATTTATTTCTAATTTTATACATCAAGTTATATTGATCCAACTCCAAAATTTAGCTCCACAATCCTCAAACTAGATTACAGTTTTTGAGATTTTGTACGCACGCATGTTATAATAGTATTTTAATGAATTAATTTTGTTGTGTTCGAAATTCATTGAATATCAATTTTCCACAGGTGCTTCATACCGGAAGTAGGGATCGTATATGACTCAATGAGAATCGTACCTACTTTTCTCAGAAATATAAGATCTACACTCATAAATTTCTGCAATCATAGGCATTATTTTGGACTTAATGTGCACACAGTGGGTCTTCCAGGTCAAAGAGGTATCTATCATTAAATCCAAATATTGAATTTCGTCAACTCTTTCAACATGTTGCGCCCGCCACTGAACAACATCAAGTCCCCAACAATGCCGTTCTTATGGTTAAAAATTCATGTACTTTAGTTTTTTCAGCGTTATCTTCATCTTGTTCTTCATTAACCAATCTGTATAAATTTTCATGTCCTCGTTTATCTTTTCAGCAAGTTCTTCTTAATTATCTCCTGTGTAAAACAACACAGCGTCGTCGGCGAAGGTGGAAAATCTAGCCTCGACACCAGAACATTTCAAATTAAGCACATACAAAGAATATAATAAAGAACTTAACACAGACCTCTGTGACGCGTCAAATATAGTGTCCTTAAGACCAATGTTGTCAGTAAGTGTGACATACTGTCGATGAGATATGACTCTATTAATTCATACATTGTTCCTCTCCATATCTTTTAGTTTTTTGAGCATTATATCAAAACTAACAACATCAAAAGCTTTCTTAAGATCAACAAAAATAGCCACCACCAATTTCTGGCCATCAAGCGCCTTTAGATACTTCATTAATCAAGTCCATACTGCTATTTATCAATTTGTATATATTTATTGATGAACGAAACTATCATTCTCTTCATAACTATTTCGATAATTTTTGAGAATATGCTTATTACCGATATAGGCCTGTAGTTATTCATTGACTTTTTATCGCCTGATTTATATATGGGTACTATCCTAGATATTTTCAATTTGAATAAATAGTGCTCTTAGTTTTTAATATGCGTCTATCATCTAAATGATTGTATTAATTATGTATTCCGTACTCTAATACGCAAATTGAACTTAAATTTTATAATTGAATATTTTGTCTACTATTGATTTTCCATCATCGTTCCCATTTTTCAATAATTAAGTTAAGATTAATAACGCAATCTTAATACCCTAAATCAAATAATTTTCTGAACATTTTTAGTTGAATGCCAAAAAACCGAAAAAAAGTTTCACTTGCATCGTGGTTTCATAAAACCAACCAATAATTTTTCTGATAATAATTTCTTTTGGATATGCTACGACCTAAAAACAAAAATAGAAGCATTTTCTTTTGTATGTGTGTTTGTAATTTACTTTGACACACTAATCAATTTTTTTCAAATAATACTTTTTTTGGATATGCTCGCCCATAAATGTAATTGTGGGTAGGACGCCTACATACATAAAGATCGGAGTTCTTCGAAATTTAGTAACTTTGGCAACCCCGCAACATTCCAAGTTTTACGACCCCAGTATCGGAACATCACGAACGTTTGACAACACTGTAATACAACATATTTTAACGCGATGCGGTAAACTAGCCGTTAAGAACAAATATAAATTCGTATACGCATGAATGATGGTTTCAAAGCCGGCCAATGAACGATATGAGCTTGTTTTAGCGTAATTCGAAACACGTTAAACTTTTAATTATCTTTACCCCCATAAAATAGTAGGTTTATGCCCGTTTTGTCCGAGGAGATTGATGGACGTTGTTTGATAGGAATGTGATTCTTTAGGGAACGGGGAATGTGCCATTAAAACGGCATCGAAGAAGGGTTACACGATATCTAATGGGAAATTATTGAAGTGGTAGTCAATGCTCAGGCTAATATGGTACTTTGATCAAAACTACAATTTGCATATGCAATCATGTTATTAAGTACTCTGTTATTATGTATCGTTGGTGCGCATTAATGAAAGTGGGTCGTGTCTTTCAGATTCATCGCGTGAGAATTTATCGAAGCGACAATTCATTCAGATGCTTGTATGGGTCGATTTTATAGGGGTGGATACTTTTCTCAAATGGGTACACGGAATAGAAATCCGTCTAGAATGCGTGGGTTTAGTTGGATTTGGGATTTCAAGAGATTTCAGTAGATTTCAGGAAATTTTCGTAGATTTTCAACAATGGGCTTCATTCCATTTTAGAAAATGAAATTTTCCATTATTCTAACTGGTAGAGTGATTTTAATTTCTTGCGGCACAAATTTTGATTGGTTTTCCTCGCTTTCATATACCATATAGATGAGAATTTATCGAAGCGACAATTTATTAAGATCCTTTGATGGGGCGATTGTAGATGTGGATAGTGTTCTCAAATTTGTACACAGTTTCGAAATCCATAAAAGCAGTGTGGGGTTTTTAAGATTTTACTTGGATCGAAGACTTTATTCAATAACTTTTCAGAAATCTTATACCCCGTTTACATGTTGCCACTGCCGCTGCTACTCGCACTGGGGTCTGCCTAGAGAAATTTGGGTGCCCTAGGCAAAAGTTGGCTCGGGGGTTCTATTTACCGTTGGGTCTGTTTGGGGAGTGGGTGGTTTATTGCTAATAATTTTGTGAAAAAGAAAATTTGTTGCAGAATGTTTTTTTTAGTCAGTTGCATATTTATCAAATTTTTCTTCTGTAATGCATTTCAAGACTAAAGTAATCAATACCAGAAGTTTTTCCTTTAAGAGTTATCACTGAGTCTTTTTATCTTGAATAATTATTTACGTGATTCACGTTTGCCTCATGGTGGTATTTAACTCGATCATAGATCGAGAGAGCGACTTCAATATTGGGGGCCCGAGGTAAAGTGCCCCATAAAAGTTTTTGTAAATTTTTTTTTGTATGAATATATTCATTCTCATTTTAATTATTTGTAAAAAAATATTTTTTGTTTTATCACCTTTTGGATCAAAAATTTCGAACCGAATCAAGATTTTGGTAGATTTCAAGAAATTTCCGTAGATTTTCAACAATGGGCTTTATTCAGGTTTAGAAAATTTCATGAGATTTCCCATTACATGAACTGTGAGTGATTTTAATTTCTTAAATCACAAATTTTGGTTGGTTTTTCCCGTTTTCATATACCATATAAGTAGATGAGAATTTATCGAAGCGATAATTTATTTAGAAGCTTGGATAGTTCGATTCTAGGGGTGGATACTTTTCTCAAATGTTCACACTGAATATAAATCCATATAAAATAAGTTTGGTTTTCCAGATCTTACTTGGATTTGGGATGACAGAAAATTCCGAACCGTTTCGAGATTTCGGTAGATTTCAAGAAATTTTCGTAGATTTTCAACAATGGGTCTTTTTCAATTTTTGAGAATTTCATGATATTTCTCATTCTTTGAATTGGTTCAGTGATTTTAATTTCTTAAATCACAAGTTTTGGTTAGGTTTTCCCGTTTTTTATACCCTAAAGATAACGTATTCTTTTCATTTTCGTAACTTAAATATTCTATTTATATCATTCTGGAAAATCTATATTTTTTCTCTTTCCAAATGAACAATATGGACAATAGAAAACTCGAGTTTACTTTTCATGGTTTCGAAATAGTTTCCAAACATACTATTGGTCAAATCCATCAGTCAATTATTGAATGATGACGGAAAATAGGAATTTCTGTTTGACCGATGCTAATCATAAAATTAATGGATCCTTCTCAAGAACATGTTCTATTCAGATAAAAACATTTATAAAAGTTATATGAAATAAATTTTCATGGGGCGTATATATTGGACATGAATTCGATACTTGTATGATCTTTTCATAACCAGTAAATCCAGCTCATAAAGTATGAACTTTTTGTCCACTTCTTGAATACTTATTTTCATCATAATTCTGCCTTCTCGATAAATATTACGTACTTCTCTCGTAAAAAGCTGCATACTGATGATGTTCAATTTATCAGTACGATCTTGAAACTGGGCCTCGGTAGACCAGCGGTGAGCGACTACCGCCTTGTACCGTTTGTTGACCGAGGATGTGGGTTCGAGTCCCACCTTGCTCTTGGGCGTTGTGTATGTCCTGAATTTAGTGGTTCTAGTTATGAGATTGAGTGTTGGGTAATGTACATTGTTTACAAGCCCATTGGCCGTTCGGAACCGGCGTTAAACTGTAGGTCCCTCGAGTTAAAAAAAAAAAAAAAATCTTGAAACTAGCCTTATTTCGAAAAAAAAACCTCATTCTGCTACTGTCGTAAGATGCTAGTATTTTATTAGTTCCTGGAAGATCTCAAAGCTTGCCCCAAGTTTGGTCTTGTTTTTGTTTCAATGGGTCACCCATTAAAACGAAAATAACACCAAAGTGGTGTGGTATTACTGAACATTTAGAACCTCACTCTATCCTCTATCGAAGGTATTTTATAGATAGATACTAGAATGTTACACAATTTCAAGGAAGGAACTTTATGAGTTATTAAGAAAATCATAATCCGATCCGCTGAATAAACTTTGATCTCCTGAAAGGATCATTGAGAGAGAGAGAGAGAGAGAGAAATAGCTTTGTCGTCATATAAAATTACAAAATTTTGTAGACAAAACACATATAAATAATATTTGATGGAATCCTTCGTTGCTACGTGATAATTTAACATGATAAACAAAAACAAAGCTACGTTTATCACAAAAATACTTTGAAAAATATAACACTGCGATTGCAATTTCGGTCACTAGACCATCATCGGGCAGATTGAGTTAAGAACTGAATCGTTCAAGGCAAGATTTAAAGAACACCAACAATCTTTTTTGAAAAATAAAACGGATTCAGCGTTTTCAAATCATTGTCGTGAAAACCACCACCCGTTTCCTCAAATCGATAAATTTAAAATTATGCACAAATTACGAAAAGGAACCGACTAACTCACTTAGAATCATTAGAAATTTTTAAACTTAATCATAATGCAAAAGATATCTTGCTGAATGACCAGATTGACTTGATATATTCTGCTATATTTAGTGTATTCAAACAATAATGATTTTTCTAAGAATATTTTATTCTACCAATTTGGGAAATCAACTTCTACTAGCCCTTCTTGAAATGTGTTCCTCTTGTCTATTTAGGTACCTGCAATAATTCTTTCCCACCCGTAAGCGCAAATCTATAATTATGTATTTAGTTCTTAACTCAATCTGCCCGATGATGGTCTAGTGACCGAAAATGCATTTGCAGTATTATATTTTTCAAAGTATTTTTGTGATAATAAACGTAGTAAATTCAATTTTTGTTTTTTTTCTCATATAAAGAATTTAAAAAAATGAAGGACACCCTACTGCGTAGCACTAGGAATGATAAAACCCCTCGGCGCATGTGCATGTCGTCAATATTTTTTGAATGTACCTATTATATAAATTAAAAATAACAATGAAAGTCGATATTACGAATGACATGAAGGAAAATTGCAATAAATGTATTAATAAGTCGATATTACGATTAAAATCCGTGAAAATTTAGCAAAAAAATTCATTGTTTGACTGTCGAATTTGAATATCCTATCCCGGCTCATTTTGCTGCAAATTATGAATCAAATTGATAAGATATCTCTATGGATGGGAAGCAGACGCAGAATCAAGCTTAAGCTATCAACGTCGCTTGGTTACCGTGGCACACAGAGCACTTCGACGCATGTTTAGTAGGACTTCGTACATATCGACCTTGGCGCATGCGCATGTCGTAATGCCTATCTGAAAAACGCTATAATTTTTTATTCTTCGTTGGTAAAAACTGGGAATTCAAATTCCCTAATGAAATCATATGTGTTCTATCGATATCCGTTGGAATTTTTAAAATCGGGCCAGTTACCAACTTTTTGTCGTGAGACTATAACCCCTTTAGCTTCGCCTCGGGGTAAAAATTCAACAATAATAACTAACCCAAAACACACTTTCAAATGTTTTAGATGGTTTAATAATAATTATAAATGGTAATATGAATAATTATACTTTTTTTTCATTCAAGTAGGTACTCGAAATCGTTGTTAATCAATTTAATGGTCACTGCTATTTAAAACATAATATATAGCGTTCCACCTGGGTGCCCCATGATAATTCTCGTCGTTTTTTCTTTCAATAAAGACGATTTCTTCAAGAAGCTTCATTAACTTCGATTAAGTTTCAGTAAAATTACAATATTCACTTCAAATTTTCATCAATTCTGTGATAGTCGAATACAAGATGTTGAGAACCACTGATACATTTCTCGTCCAATATTAGCTATGACATAATTTGCATAATTTATATTACTCCTCATTCATTAGTCGCTACCAGAATGATTTAGCACAGGAACCACTAAATTACTCGTAAATTGGAATACCATTCTATATCTTCAACTGTTAAACACCAACAAACAAGACAGAAACATCGAGGGGGAAGGAAATAAACATCATATTAGTATAATTTACGGCACATGGTATGAACGCCTTCGAATTAAAACAAAGTCTCACTATTTATAAACTGGTCTGTTGATAATTCAAAAAGGAGCGGAGAGAGGTATCTTGAACTCTGGAGTGAACATTCGCTTGATGGAGACGACAGTGGCGGCTCTTGAGGTAGGCATTTTCGACAAACGAAAGCAAAGTGCGATATCATTACCATTTATATCGCGCGATGAATGGTCGCAATATTGCTTTGCACCTAATATACGTAATAATTAATCAAGTCGCTTCCTCACATAAGCGATACCATATAAGACTAAGAATTGGAGAAGAAAAAGAGTGATTCTGTGTCAAAAATAGTTCTAATTTTAAAACAAAACACACTTGGCTTAAGTTTCACTATATAAAAATATTTAGATACTGTATTTAGCAGTAAAGGATAGTCGACATGTTTCGAGTTATGAACTCATTATCAAGACTGACTACAGGAGAGTATTACATCTTATTTTATAAAACAGACAAAAGCAAAAGTGATGAAAATCAATTTGTTCGTTTACAAGGGGTAATCTACTTTTATGGGCGGAACTTATTTCGAGAATTTCAAGAAGGTCAAGGTGCTTTCCTTTGTTACCTGAATGCAACAATTGGGTTTGGTTGAAATCCAGGAAATGATTAAATTTTATACAATGTTGGGAGACGCCAGTAGTATTTTTATTTTGTAAAATTGACTTTTTATGTTCGTCAACACGAATGTTTATATTCCTTCCTGTTTGTCCAATATAGAAAGCAGGACATTCGTCGCAAAATATTTTATAAACACCACTGTTTTCTCCGAAGTCAGATTTTTCTTTATTATTGACCAAGAATGACTTAAAGTTTCTTTTATTTGTACAAATTGTTTTAACATTATTTTTCGATAGTCTGTTACAAATTTTGCTACTCAAATTCGGCACATAATTTATTGGGAAGTATTTTTTTTCTTCATTAATAGTTTGCGTGGGGTATATTGAATGCAACAGATTCTTTATTCGTTTTTTCCCAATGAGCTTGTCGATAGTACTTTCATTGTAACCGTTATTGGTGGCTAATAATTTAATTGTATCAACTTCGGTTTAAAAATATTTTCAATTTATTTAGATAAATATAGTATCTAAATATTTGTGAAACTTAAGCCAAGTGTGTTTTTTTTTAAAGTTTAAACTTTATTCTTTATGATGGTTCACCAAGTGATGTGCGAGAATTCAATCTCAGTTATCAAAAATAGTTACTGGATACCGATTATGTCATTATACAAATAATACAAAATACAGTCGATAGTTATATTCTGCCATGTTCTGTACACGCAACAATAATTTATTAATTGTTTATAAACATTCAAGGTCAAGGTGTGTTTTTTATAATATATATATATATATATATATATATATATATATATATATACATACATATATATATATATATATATATATATATATATATATATTATATACATATATATATATATATATATATATATATATATATATATATATATATATATAATATATATACATTTTTGTGTGTCAATAGCAATCTAGAAGTTTAGTTTTAATGTAATTATATTAAATTTTACAAATTTAATTAGTTCTCAAGTTCGACTAGTCGAATTATAAAAATCAGTAGTTTGTTAGTCTTTCGTATATCTATTCTTTGGATTTTATATTATTATATTTGTCTATTCCGTTTTATCGTAAATTTTACTTCGACCTATTAGATCCTAAAGGCTGATACCACTGCCACAAAAGATAATCCCCGAAAGGGATCGATTATAAACCAGAGGACAATAGTATAATCCATCTACGTATCTTGCATGTAACAATGGAAAAACCTAGTCGAGCAGATTTTTACGTTAAGCCTTCCTTTCTCTTGCGATTAAGAAGCAGGGCTAGTAGCAGACTTCTGCGTCTTCCTTCCATGACACGACTTTCAATGATGATGTGGGATTTTTCAACACCGCATTGAACATTTGGTGACATTTTCGGACCCCCACCATTCTTACGTAGATATTAGTTTTTTTTCGTGGTTTGTGAAAAATTGCACAACTCCACAGCTTCTGCAAATTTAGTTAGAGGGTTGAAGTTTGGAACGTACATTGAGTTTATATTGAAATAAGATCCTTCGTGGGTTTTTAACTCTTTTTCGCAACCGCACTGCATTTCGTGGTGACTATTCCCTTCGAGTTGCATCAGTACGCGATGCACTTCGAGATTTTTTTTTTTACAATTGAGGATTTAAATTCAGCACGTGAATAGGCGTGACGAAAAATTTTGAAATACTGTTCCTTAATTTTACATTTACTATTCACAAAAAAACCTTCATTATGGTAATAAACTCAAGTTTAACGAAGTTTAAAGCCATTCTTCTAATATTATTTCAAAAACGCGCGAAAACAGCTCGCATGTGCCATGGAGTCGGTCTGACGTCACGCTTAGGTAAACATATCATTGTGTCTATGCGTAGCGAAGAAAGTAAACAGAACATCAAACTAATTCGTGGTATAAAAATGAATTCCAATATTATGAGTGGTGTGCAGTACCGAAGTGTAAAAACACATCAACACTCAGCAAAGTATTCGTACATCTTCCAAACAAGAAAATAATCAGAAATAAGTGATTAAAGCTCGCACGTCGAAACCCGAACTATATATATATATATATATATATATATATATATATATATATATATATATATATATATATAAAGGTATATACTTGGTTCTCATTCCGAGAACCCAGTTTTTCATATATATATATATATATATATATATATATATATATATATATATATATATATATATATATATATATATATATTTGCTCTGGGCATAGCTTGCACTTTACTGTACAAATGTTTCCTTCCCGTTTCAGTTGCACACAACTGATTGCATCATCCCCATATGATTGAAGACCTGAAATAGTTGAAATTAATTCGAACAAATATATTTGACTTGGTGATTTATCAGATTTTAGGTGTTTTCTATGAGGAAAAATACTACTAGTACAAGTAGGTGCTTATTAAATACAGAAATGTAGTTGTTTAATCGGACTTTAACATGTTATTATCTCTGAAATAGCAACTTACAAGCTGTGAGGGAGCTAACCTCAAAAATAAACAATGACAAGTTTATTGTAAAAACAACCTATGAAAGTAAAATACACTCGCACGAGTCTCAGTGAATGAGAGTACTGACAGCGGAGTTTACCTAAGCGTGACGTCATGCGCTGTGATTGGTGTTTCAGTCAGAATGGCCGATTGCAGTATTTTAATGTTTTATTAACTAGAGCATTGTTTTGAATTTTTTTAATATGAGTTTTCTCCTAAAACCATTGAATCGACAATTTTTTGATACTGTCGTCATGCCTATTGTGTTGATGTTGAGGTACGTTCCTTCGTTAGAAACGCATCTCGACACGATGCATTTCGCGTCAAAAAATACGGCCTTAGTGATGGAAAACGGTATATCGAGGAGTAAAACTTTCTACACTGAAATAAATTTCCTATGAACCATTCTATAAAATATATTGAACTTGAGACAATTATTTATCTATTTATTCATTTATTTAGCGTATGGATGCTTCACAACACAGTACTTTACAATTGAAAAAAATATACAAATTTGAGACAATTAAAGACTATCCCATTTCTTCTATATACAGACAGAAGTTCAATTTTTTCAAGGAAGTAAATAAAAAGTTATTCAATTGACATTTTCAAATTATCATAGTTATTCCCAAAATATGATTAACTGAATTATAGTGATATTAAACGAATTCAAGTGAGTGAAAATCGAAATTATACTTTCACAGACAATGTGAAGTGAAAAATTGTTATCAAAAAATATTTTGAAAATTTTACTCATATACTAATATGTATAGCAACATTATTCTTTTTATTGTAAATGTTAATATTCTGTTCAATTCAGTTGCAATTTTCCCTGTTTTAAGTTTCAATTCAGCGCTACAACAGAACATTTTTCTGGAGTAAAAACAGGAGGTTAAAAATTGCGTGCTAGAGTTTACTTTCGCTAAAATGCAGCTACGAAGATACTACCTAGTCAAAATCAAATAATTCTCTTCAAAATCACCACTGAATCTGAATCAAAGCAAATTATATTTGTTTATTAGAAAGGTCTGAAAAGAACATGTATCACTCATTGATTCCGAACATAAATATTTTTGACACAATTTAAACAACAGTTTTCTTGATTGATACTGAACAAATATCATATTTCACTCAATCTGTCATGTATAAACAACAGATTCATTGTTTGTATAAGATATACGAGATATGCCATCATCCAAACAATGGATTTGCTTGTGTACCGATGACTAATTCCGAATGAAATTCAAAGGTAATCGTCAAATTCAAAGCTAATCGTCAAGTAGTCGAAGAAATCTCCGATAAGCCGATCTTGCTTCGACAATTCATCTCAATCTCTCACGTTGTCACATTTTCAATTGTCTGAAATCAATTTGTCCACGTATCATAAATCACTCAACAAACTCCGGATCATTATTTACCACACGCGAATTAAATTCCATTACGTATCGTTTTCTGATAATAATAGTTGGTAATAGCAATTCGCGTAGTAAACAAACGATGTAGTAGAAGATGGGAACTTTCGACGTCTATGTGTAATTTCGCCAACAACAAACAGCAACTTCAGATGATTATTCGGTTATGTAGAACGTTGAAATTACGTATCATAGGGGGAATATCATCAATCTTTGCCAAGATATATTTCAAAGAGAAAAGCTTTTGATTAGAATGTGAGGTAACATTTGGTGTAGAACCTGTTGAAAGCAATGCCGTTCGCCTAACAACCTTTGTTTCGAAAAAATTTAGATCTTCAGAGTTTGTGGAGAAATCAAGTGGTTTTCTTTTAACGTCTAGATATTTTTTCATGTGGACAAATATAATGAGTCTCAGTAGTCATTTCAATTTATAAACGAGAGTTCATAAACTTAAATGCAGAAATTGCGATAAAATATATGTAATTTGTACACATAGAAATTTCAAAAAAAGGATTACTAAACACAGGCGAAGTTACATAAATCATAACGAAGATTCAATGTATGCTAGACATTTAATAAAAGAGAAACATGACTTCAATTCGTATTTCGAAATTCAACATCTCCGAACAAAAGGTTCAAAATTAAATCTTATGTAAACTTTAGAAATTAAAAGGCAGAAGAATTCTCAGAAATTACTTTACAACCAATTGGGTGTGAACAGCTCCCCTCTTCTTAACCTTTTCAATGAATGAAGATTAGTTTGTTCTTAGAATCCCAGAATGGATTTCCCAAATTTATAATTGTACTTTGTAAACCTAGCATTAGAAATTTTAGTTTTAGTTTGAAACTCCCACCTGAAGAAGCTGTAGTGTTAGCGAAACTCGTTGTGCAACTGTTGTTGTTTTATTATATGTGAAAATCGTTAAACTCAAAGTTTCATTTATCAAACATGTTAACAATTGATTTTCTTGGAGTGACGGCCTCATCAATTCAAATATATATATATATATATATATATATATATATATATATATATATATATATATATATATATATATATATATATATATATATATATATATATATATATATATATAGAGGAGAAGGTGGTAATGTGGCCCCTGCAGGTATTTTGGCCCCCTTCAATATTTGTTTATTGAAACAGTGCCATCTAGTGAGAAGTAGTAAAACTGGTAGATAACGTGACTAAGGTAATTTATATCTAAAGCCGACGCTAGAGGGCTTTTCATATTTTTGTAATTCAAACAAGTCGTAACGGATACTGGCGAAAACTTTTCACGTGGGTTGTTTGTAATCCATAATTGTTTAACAAATTGATTTTGGATGCACCTGCCGCATTGATTGTACGTAGTGAACGTTAGTAACTTGGATTGTAAGGTTAGTATCATTCAATAAGTTGTTCATTTAAAAACTTATCATGTGATTGTGAAATGTCCCTAATTGTTAATATGGTCCCCTAATATTGTTTGTATTATAACCCCGGGGGGCCATATTAGATATACGTGTGGCTTTATTCATTATTTTGTTTTGCTTCTGGTTTCAGATGCCGCGAAAGAATTTAACGCCTACTTCGAAAAAAATTAAAAAAACATGGGATCCAGAAAAAATGAAACAAGCAGTTCAAGCCGTCCGAGATAAAACTATCGGTTATAAAAAAGCAGTAAAACCTTTTGCTGTCCCTAGATCTACGTTGAGACGTCTTGTAAAAGATACTGGAGAATCTTTAGACATGATAGTGAATAAACCACTTGGAAGGAAGCCTATCTTGCCAGCTCATTAAGAGAAACGTTTACTGGACTATATATTGTACATGGATTGACTAGACAGGATAGCAGTAAATGGTTTTCGTGCCACGGGCATATACCCATTCAATCCACAAATCTTCACCGATGTTGCTTTTTTGGCAGATGCACAAAATAACGCAAGCACGTCTGCCACAAGAGATCCTAATAATCAGACAGAAGCAGAAGTTGTCCAGGATTCGGCTGAAAGGTTTGAAACTGTCGAAAGTCAGTCAGAAGACTTGGATATCCTTCCAGTTCCTGGCGTCAAACGAAAGACTTCTAACAGAGGAAGAAAAACTACGACTGCAAAGGTTATAACGTCTTCTCCTTACAAAAACCAGTTGTCTGAATCCTTGCAATTAGCAGAAACTCGAAGAGGGCGAGGATTAGGACAAGTACGTGGACGTAGCCGGGGTAGAGGCCATGTTCGCGGACATGAACCCATCAGCTCTGATGAGAGTGACAGCTCGAATGACCATGAAATCAGGAGCAATAGCTGTGATAACTCAGATTATGGAGACAATCTGCAAGCAGATAGGCCTGCAGAAAATGAAGATGTAAGTAATATTTTTTGCGACACTGCTTACTCCAATGATCGACGAGGCGAAGAGTGGATACAATGCCAAAGTTGCCTTCTATGGGCTCATAACGCCTGTGCGGGGCCTGAAGGAGAGCACTATATCTGCGATTATTGTCGTTATTTTTTTCGTACTTTTAATATGGCCCCCAGGGTGCCATAATACCCTCATCATATATCAATTAGTTGAATTTGTACTTTTTTAAAATAATAAATTTTCACAACAAATTAATTGAATTTCATCAAATACAAACTCAAACACGAATGAACAGATAATTGCTCAATCTTTTAACGTATAATATCAATTTATAGACCTATTATTTCAAATATTATAAGCTGAAAACAAAATGGGGGGTCACATTACCACCTTCTCCTCTATATATATATATATGTATATATATATATATATATATATATATATATATATATATATATATATATATATATATATATATATATATATATATATATATATATATATATATATATATATATATATAGGTATATATGAAATGTTCAGAAAGATTTCCACGGTCGGAAGTATTTGAAAAACTTGGTTCTCGGAATGAACCACGTAAAAGATTTGAAAAATCTCGACTTTTCGGCTCCTTTGGCGAAGCCATCTTCAGGAGAATTAGAAGGGGAATAATTCAGATACGTGGCCTCAATCTGCCTACTCCACGAATCGAATTAGGAGGAATCGGAAACAATACGATTGCGTGGTCTCAACCTGCCTACTCCACCAACCGTATTGCTTCCTGTCAACTCTGAAGTCTCAACCTGCCTACTCTGGAGGCAGGTTGACTCTGAAGAGTAGGCAGTTTGAGACTTCAAAGTTGACAGGAAACAGTACGGTTGGTGGAGTAGACGTATTGTTTCCGATTCCTCCTAATTCGATTCGTGGAGTAGGCAGATTGGGGCCACGTATCTGAATTATTTCCTTTCTTATTCTCCTGAAGATGAGATTTTTCAAATCTTTTACGTGGTTCATTCCGAGAACCAAGTTTTTCACACATATATATGTATATATATATATATATATATATATATATATATATATATATATATATATATATATATTATATATATATTATATAATATATATGTATATATTATATATATATATATATATATATATATATATATATATATATATAGAAATATATATATATATATATATATATATATGTATATATATATATTATATATATATATATATATATATATATATATATATATATTATATATATATATATATTTATATATATATATATATATATGTTGTTGTAAGCCAATGCCCATGCCCTAGACAGCTCTCAAGATCGACCGTTACAAGGCACAACAAAAACCTGTCTTGTGCGCACCTCTTAAAAGAAGACTTTCTTGAAAATTGAAGAATTGAATATATTCTCTCTCAGAAATATATTGTAGGAAACGCTAATACGCTAGAACACTAAAATCTGATTATTGATATTAAGTTTAGTGCCGCTATTCTTCGTGTGCCTTATTTTGGACCCGAATTGCGCTGTTTTGTATCTCAAAATAATTCATATCGATGGAAGTTTATCCATTTTTTGGTCCCTCGGTAAAGCCGGATTTTGAAGCATTTTTTGATAATTCGGTAAAGCCGGAGTTTGAATTGTTTTGCTATTAGGAAGTTTATTTTATTTCCTTTGGAAGTTTTGCAGATTTGTGCAGAAGAATTATTGTGAAGCGAAATTATAATTTTCATTTATTACGTTTCAGTTATTTATTTCAGCAACATATTGCTTATCAGCGAATTTTTTGTGCGTTGTGATAGTTATTTCGAACATACGTGCATTTCTATAGTACGGTAGGTGCGTTTAAAGGGCATACTGTAACAGAAGCTCTTTACAATTGTATTGTGTCATATTCCATTCAAATTAACTTCAAATTCTGAAAGCGGTTATGTCGAGATTAAAACGAGCTCGCGCGTATCGCAATACGGCGATCAGTGAAATTCAATCATTGTTTAATTTCGCAAAAAGAACTGAAACAGATGGAGGCAATTTCACTTTATTCAAAACAAGGTTTTCCGATATTGAAAGAATACGAAATGAATTTGATAGTGAACATAGAACTGTTGTAGATTTGTTACTTCAAGAGGAAGATGTTGACTTAAGTGAGGAAAATACAATTCGCGAAAGATTTTTAACTGATTACTATGAAATCAAATCTATTTACGAAGTTTTAAATGCCGATAACGCGAAGCCTGTAGATATTTTGAATTCCAAACCGAATGCCAAAACGAATATTAGGTTACCAAAGTTAGAATTGAAGCGATTTGCTGGCGATGTTACACAGTTTTCAACTTTTATCGGATTGTTTAATTCTCTTGTGCATTATAATGAATCCTTAAGCAATGATGAAAAATTCAATTATCTAGTTTCTACTCTTGAAGGGCCACCTCTGAAATTAATGCAACATTACGAATTATGTGGTGGTAATTATCAATCTGCGTACGATTCTTTATTTCAACGTTACAGTAATAAGCGTTGGCTTGCCAAATGTCATTGGCGGCGTATTGAAGGTGCCGGAAAAATTAAATCGAAATTGCCTAATTCTCTTAGAAATTTATTAGATATTTTCCAAGAGAATATATGCGCCTTGAGAAACTTGAATTTCCCAACTGCTGAATGGGACTTTATATTGCTCATGATGTTATATGATCGTTTAGATGACGAAATAGTTTCCCGATTTGAACATGCATATGGTTCTTTAGAGGTTCCAAAATACAGCGATCTTACTACATTTTTAGAACGTGAATGTATAGCTTGTGAGATGATATCAGACATCGAGTCACTTCCTAGTAATACCACTCCAGTTGATAAAAAGTTTTCGATGAAAAATAAACTGAAGAATTTTTTCGTTAAGAACGCAGCAAGTTCATCGAATAATTCCCATTCTAAATGCGCTGTTTGCCAACATAACCATTCTATCTTTAAATGTCCGTCATTTCTGAATGTGAAACCTTTTGAACGATATAATCTCGCAAAGAAACTTCATTTATGCTTCAATTGCTTATCTACCTTACATGATCTTCGTTCATGTAAATCTAAATCTACTTGTCGTCATTGTTCCTTGAAACATCATACTTTCTTGCATTTCAAACCAAAAGAGAATGTGAAGTCCGAAAATGATGTTGTGTCATCTGCTGCTACAACTGGTGTATCGAACTCGGAAACGAAATCAATTGTTAATTTTTCGGGAACTGGTGTCCTTAATTCTAATCGAACATCTTACGTTGTTTTGGCCACTGCTTTGGTGGAAATTTTAGATTCGAAAGGCACTTTTCACCAATTACGATGTTTAATTGATTCTGGCAGCATGACCTCTTTTATTACTAAGAGTGCAGCTTCTCGATTAGGTTTGAGATCGGAAAAAATGTTCCTCGAGGTAACGGGTTTGAACTCATCAAAATCTTGTATTAGTCAAGGTTTAGTGGCTCTAACAATAAGACCTGTAGGTCAAGAATCACCTTTAATGTATACTAACGCATCCATAATCAATAAAATTACCGAAAAATTACCCACGACACCAGTACCAGCTCTAATAAATAATGAGTTCAAAAATTTAACGTTAGCAGATCCATCGTTTCATACACCTGGACATATTGATATTTTGTTTGGAGCTGATATGTTCGCTCAAATACTTCTAGACGGTCACCTTACCGGCGCTAATGGTGTAAACGCTTTCAATACTATCTTTGGTTTTATACTTATAGGAAGTGGATCAGATTTTCCAAGAAATGTGACGTCGTCGTTTTTTTGTGATATACATTCTCCAGTTAATGACCACTTGTTACCTCAAATTGTGAAAAGTTTTTGGGAAATTGAATCCGTCCCATCAGTGGATGTTAATTCTCAAGCTGATGATACATGTGAAAAACTATTCGTCGACACACTTAAACGTGATTCTGATGGTAAATTTATTGTTGCTTTACCGTTTGCAATTGATGTACCCAGCTTTAGCGGTATGGAAGAACTCGCCTCTAAAAGATTTTTTGCTTTAGAGCGCAGACTTATGAGAAATCGTAGTCTTCATGCAGAGTACTCTGCCTTTATACGCGAATATTTAGACTGTGAACATATGGAAATTGTACCAGAGGATTCTGTGAGCAAAAATCCCTACTATCTCATACATCATTGTATATTAAAGCCGTCTAGTGTTCACACTAAATTGCGGGTGGTCTTCAACGCAAGCGCGAAGGCTCCATCCGGTTATTCTCTCAACGATAGTCTTTTCACGGGGTCAAAATTGCAAACTGACATAGTGTCAATCTCTTTCTGAAGTTCCGCCTCCATTCTTACGTATTATGTTCTGACATAAAGCAAATGTACAGGATGATTTGGATGATCCAGATCAGCGGAGATTATCAAAGAATGTTTTGGAGTATTTCTCCTGACGAGCCTTTGAAAAAGTATCGATTGAAAACGGTTACTTACGGAATATCATCTGCTCCCTTTTTGGCGTTGCGTTGTCTCAAACAGTTGGCGCAAGATGAAACCAATACTTTTCCGTTAGCTGCGAAGGTATTAGAAGAAGATACGTATATTGACGACGTTGTCACTGGGGGCACCGACCGCTTGAAGAAGCCAAGATTTTACAAAACCAACTTAATTAATTTATTCCGACAGGGGGGTTTCCATTTGAGAAAGTGGTCAAGTAACGATCCTGCTTTGTTGGAAGCTCTCCCAGCTTCTATGCGCACCGTAGACCCTCTCGACTTCAGCTCTGATGCGCCGATGTCACGTCTTTCAAAATTTTGGGTTTTATTGGTGGAATCCACCAGAAGATACATTTTCATTTTCTGTGGTCCCTCAGAATGACGAAACTTGTACCAAACGAAAAATTTAGTCGCAGTTAGCTCGTATTTATGATCCACTAGGACTTTTATCGCCAGTCACTTTTCTGGTTAACTATCTCATACAACGATTTTGGATGATAGGTCTCATATGGGATGATGAACCGCCGACGAAATCTTGCGCATCTGGATGCGCTTTCGATCCCAAATTCAATACCTTTCTAAATTTAAAATCAACAGGCTTCTTTTCTGTTCTTCAAATTTTCTTAGCTTAGAGCTCCACGGATTTTGTGATAGCTCGGAAAAGGGTTATTGCGCTGTTTTGTATCTCAAAATAATTCATATCGATGGAAGTTTATCTACTAGTTTTGTTATTTCTAAAAGTAAGGTAGCCCCGCTAAAGAAAATATGTATACCGCGGTTAGAACTTTGTGGAGCGGTATTGTTGGCCAAATTGATGAATTTTGTCCTCAAACTATTCTCTGATAAATTTTCTCTTACGAATGTTTATTGTTGGACTGATTCGCAAGTAGTTTTAGCATGGCTGCGCTCACCTTCTTATCGGTGGAAAAACTTTGTGGCTAATAGAGTGGCATATATTCAAGAGAAGATTCCATCTGTGCAGTGGAATTACGTCAAGTCGGACCACAACCCAGCGGATATCGGTTGCCGAGGTCTCTTTCCTTCAGAAATTATCAATAATGAACGTTGGTTGAAGGGTCCAAAATTTTTATGTGATCCTGAAAATCAGTTTAATTTTTTGCCTGATGAATCTTCTGACGTGGCCTCCGATGATGTCACTCATGAAGAACGAAAGGTTTCCTTATTTACGACTCCGCAAGTTGACCATTTTTGTGAATATCTTTTAAAAACCTACTCTTATTTTTCAACGTTGTTGCGTATTTGTGCTTTTGTTTTGCGATTTGGGCATAATATAAGTCATCAGAAAGACAAGCGGAATGGATTCCTGAGCACTCAAGGGCTTCACTCTGCTTTGATAATATTATCCAAGTATACACAACTTGTAGCTTTCCAAGATGAAATGTCAGCGGAGAAAATGTCAAAACCTTTAAGAAAACTGAATGTTTTCAAGGATACTGATAATGTTCTTCGAGTGGGTGGTCGTCTGAAATATGCCGATTTAAGTTATCGTACCAAACACCCTATTCTGTTACCACGAAATAGTCTATTGACAAGCCACGTGATTAAATATTATCATATCAAATATTTTCATGTTGGTCCACGTGTCAGCTGCATTTTTTACTAGCTCAACAGTTTTGGATCTTATCACCAAGACGCGCGATTAAACTCGGTATTGTCGAAGTGTATTACGTGTTTCAAAAATGAAGCCAATTGCCTATCAACCCCCTATGGGAAATTTACCTAAGTCCAGGTTTGTCGACGGTAAAAACCCATTTTTACATTGCGGATTGTGATTAACGCTGGCCCATTTAACGATTGCACCAATGAGAAAATACCGAGGGCAAAAGACGTCGAAAGCCTATATTTGCGTTTTTGTCTGTCACTCAACTAAGGCCGTTCATTTGGAATTGGCTAATGATCTCTCTTCTGACTCTTTTTTAGCCGCTCTTCAGAGGTTATATTGCCCGAATGAGGTGCTGTACAGATTTATACTGCGATAATGGTACGAATTTTGTAGGAGCTAATCGTGAATTGATAAATTTTGATGAAGATTGCTGCTTGAGAAGGAAGTTATCGAATTCCATTTCAATCCACTTCTGGAAGTCATTTCGGTGGTTTAATTTGAAGCTGCGGTGAAATCCGTAAAATCGCATTTAGTTAGAGTAATCGGAGAAACAAATTTTAACGTATGAGGAATTCTATACTTTACTCACGTTAATTGAATCTATTCTGAATTCCCGTCCTTTATGCGGCAAACAAGTTCAGATCCTGATGATCTGGATTGTCTCACTCCAGGTCATTTTCTAACTCTGAACCTCTAAACTGCGCTACCTATCCCGATATGACCGACCGACCCTTGAATCAGATTATCACGTTGGCAGTTCTGCAAAACCTCCATCAGCATTTTTGGTCTCGATGGAGGAACGAATACCTTCATACGTTGCAACAACGTGGTAAATGGTTCGATGTTTCCGCTCCTGCTGCCCTTGATAAATTGGTTTTGATTAAGGCGGAGAATGTTCCGCCCAATCAGTGGCGTCGCGGACGTATCATAACTCTCTTTCCTGGGAGTGACGGTATTTCCCGAGTTGCTCAAGTTAAAACGAGTGACGGAGTTTTAACGCGACCTCTAGTTAAGCTCTGTCCGCTGCCTGTCAGCGATGAATAATATTAGTTGCTCAATTTATATAGTAGTATATATATTTTCCTTATATATATATATATTTTTGTTTGTTGCTTTCATTATTAATTTTTTATTTTTTATATTCTTCTGCACCATAGTTTGCACAGCTTCATTAGTGTAACTTCTATTTTTTTTTTTTTTTATGTAGTTATAAAATTAGTTTGAAAAATGCTTTGGCATTTTTGGGGGGCAGGAAATGTTGTTGTAAGCCAATGCCCATGCCCTAGACAGCTCTCAAGATCGACCGTTACAAGGCACAACAAAAACCTGTCTTGTGCGCACCTCTTAAAAGAAGACTTTCTTGAAAATTGAAGAATTGAATATATTCTCTCTCAGAAATATATTGTAGGAAACGCTAATACGCTAGAACACTAAAATCTGATTATTGATATTAAGTTTAGTGCCGCTATTCTTCGTGTGCCTTATTTTGGACCCGAATTGTGTGTTGTTGCTCAAAACAACGAAAATACTACGAGTTCGTCACTGGAAGACTTCCCAACCACCAACGAGAGCTCTCAGGTGTCTTGAAGAAGAACGACGGTGAGTTTTCTAGGGCTCTTATTTTTCTTTTCAAAAGTTTTTAAATTTATTTCAATATACAGTCCATTTTTCTCTCAACTTAAGAGTTACCGCAACAATATATATATATATATATATATATATATATATATATATATATATATATATATATATATATATATATATATATTTAGATAGGTATAAAAAAATCGAAAATCATGATTCAGGGGTTCCAATACGTATTTAGAAACCAATTCCAAGCCTCAGTGATAAAAAACGTCGCCGCCACTGCGTGGTAACGAGAAAATGGAGACGCGCGCTGAATCGCAGCTGTCTAGAAGATGACGAGGTTTGTACGGAGCCACTTCCTCTCTTTCCTATTTATGTGTAAGGAAGCGAAGAATGGAAACCGGAGGGATGAAAGGATCCTATTCATATCTCGCATAGTAGAACTCGAAGTGCAGAGCCTACGCCGTGAAATTGATTCAGATAGCGTCCAAACTGAATGCGGGAATACAGGGGTAGATAACGAATAACTGTGTATTGTCAATCCGGATGCACACCGTGTAGGGATTGCGAAAACGTTTCAAGAACATTGCCAAGCAAAGAGTATAGTTGATTACCTGCAAACTCAACGGAGTATCTTTCATCTATTTGTTTATAAGCAATCTCGAGATACTTGAGAATAAAAACTACCTACCTTTCAAATCAATTTTAGCTGAACGCTTTCGTTGAACTTAAAATTAACCAGTGAAGATTAGTTAAAACTGGTTTTAACCAGAGGAAAAAATGCTTCTAGTTTTGTCTGGTTGGACCCAGTTTTTTAAAAGACAGTTTTTGATCAAGACACACCGATAACCACGTGAAAGTTTCACATAACATTGCTATGCAAATAGTATCTATGATGACAAACACATTTGATAGATTTTTCACTTAACGATATCTTTTAGGCAAATTTGAGATACTTCAGTATGCCGTCTATCTACTTGTTTGTGCACAAAATTAAAAAAATCGTGTGAATGCAGCATCAATTTTTTGGTATATTTTTCACATCATAATTTTATTTCCAGTTTTCAAGGTAAGAGGGATATGAAAAATCAATTTTATAACACTATATCGACACTCATATCCGACGATTATTCGTCAAGTTTCATGTTTTCTAATTTAAAAAAAATGTAATTGAAGATCAGCTTGAGTTGACGGGTTCGTCGACAACTTCAGGTGCTATTCAAATACGATCATCCAAAATCGAAAAAAAAGTAAATTATATCACAAACTTGGAGTCAAATTTCATCCATAATCCATTGATACTTGCAATAACTCCCAAATAGTTGTTGGAATCTGTCAGCTACATAATAATTTATTACCATGAAAACAAACAGTATTTATTATGTTAATACGTTCGTGATATTAAACATACTATAATAAAAACTGTTTATTTTTATCCATATATTTCTCTTTGAACAACTGTTAACCATCTAAGTGTCTTGAGACTATAGATTACTCTTTTTTGTCATAATAAAGAAATATACATATACAAAAGACGGTAGCGCTATCTATTAGCGTACGTACCAAGCTATTCATTACATTCGCATGGCATGTAAAACGGCCAGATATTTAAATGTATCTCTTAGAATAAATTGGGTATAGCATGTGATGTGGAATATGACATTAATGCATATACTCATTGTATGTTGCTAGCAGTTGCCATCTATTATGCGCTCGAATGAACATTACTAGTGACTATTATTGGTGAAATTAGAATAACGATATTGTATTAGTTTCCATTACATAGCTGATATTTTTGGAATGAGGTTCCTTATCGAACGTCATACTTCAGGCGAAAGGGGGGTTAGGCCTAAGAAGGATGAAATGTAATGTAAGCGTAACAAAGGCTATCCTTGAACGTGTGGGGCATGTTTAGTTTCAGTGACGAATATAGTCGATTTTGAATTAGGATCTTTGTAATATTACTTCTTTCAAATATAGAAATTATCATGGGAATCTTAAATCCAAGTTAGTTTGCTTATTTTTGGTGACATGGGGGGCTGGGGGGTCGAGGTGGGGATTACGTCAACAGTCGTTTTTTTTTTTTCACACATTGGCAACCCACACATTGTCTATGCTTGAAAACCAAATACATATACCAGACCGGGCGAACAAGATCTTCCTGATTTTCCAGACATTAAATGGTATTCAGAACATGTGCCTGAAAACCAATACTTGCTTCAAATTGTTAAATGTAGAAACAACGAATGCTGTCGTCCAAGAAGTGGCCTACTTAGATTACTAGACAACAGGTTTCTTCCACCATCAGTAAAAGTAAAACAGTTGATGGCTTGGTTTTGGATGGTGGAGGGCAATATCTCAATCTTCAGTCAATTTAGCTCTACGCTTACATTCTTCACTTAAAGATTTCCTGCGAATGCCCTACGATTATTTTTGTCCGACGGTAAAATTGAAGCTATCAAGTCGAACATGCAAAACGTGTGGCCTTTATCATGCTTCCATCAAGTCACTAAATCTTCACATCGAGTGATAAAAAAGTAAACACGCACACTGATATGAAAGTTAGGCCTATAAGAGTGGCTGCTCGTCGTACTAATGAAGTAATGTGCATTATTCAGAATTTAGAGCTTCAAGGTGTTGAATGGCTTGATGAGAACGATGTAGACATTCCAAAATCAGATGAAAGTGAGCAGATACACAACATTGACCAGCCAGCATCCAATGTCATCGGAAACTTAGAATCATGGATTCGGATGTCATGGACTGAAGACTATTAATTGGAATTAATATGTACACCAAAAATTCGAAAGAAGTTTGTTTTGTTCGTAATAGTACTCAATGAGATCATAATATTTGTACCTTTGTTGAATACTGTGTCAATGAAATTTGTTTAAAGGTTTATTATGTGCGTCAAAGTTATCTATACAAAGCCTATTTTATAACAGCTGTTTATGAATAATTTAAAAAATAGAATACATTGAAAGAAAAATGCATATAGGTTCAGATGTTGTGTAAGCATGGGAGGGGGTAAGAGCTTTGCTTACTTTTGCTGACAAGGGAGTGGAGGGGGTAAATAATTGTAATAAATCTGCTGACGTAATACTTGAAAACGGTCCCTAAATGATAAGTTCATCAAATGAAATAATTGAAAATATAGCTGAAAAAAATATTGAAATTAGTGGGTTCTCCGTAACGGAAAAATAAATGAAATGGGATCAGTAAATAACTAGTTAAAAACTAAAAATGGAAATTATTATAAATAAATATACACATCATTTTGGTTAGTTGGGTATCAATTCGAAATAATGTAGCATCCAACAAGTGGGTCACATTTCATTCACCTAAACTAAAAAGTACCAACAGCAATTATCATCCATTCCATACTAACCTGGCGCATAGAAAGGATAATGCCTCTAAATTAGCTTTGACGCCCACTTGATGTCAGACATGGTCTTGCATTCTAATTATTCAGTATAAGAAAGATGTATACGTCATTTTTAATTGGCCGCTTTTATTATAATACCTACTCGTATGACGAAAATTCACCACCATTATAAGTTCTATTTGAGGTGAATTCACCCACGTGATCCTATCTCGATGCAAATTACTCATTTTTTCTGATCTTTGTTTTCAGGTAAGTCGACATTAACTACTTAACGAGAAAATCTGGCTTCGATAATGAGTAAGTATGTATGTGAGTTTTTTGGGATTTTATAATGATGGGGTATTTATACGTACCAGAAGTACGTCGTTATTTCTTATAATCGATGCATCAGCTCCCATAGAAATTATAATTAGATTTGAGCGATGATTAAGTGCATGTTATCTTATCTCATACGGTGGAAAAATATCTCTTTGATTTCTATATGGAGTAACCCAATGCTAATGAAGGCGAGTTATGAAGAAAAAAAAGTAAGTTTCATAAAAAAAAATCTATAACTTTATAAAGAAATGAAAGAACTAACTTTTTACAGGTTGAAATAAAAATCTATTGAGTAAACGCGTTTCGTCGAAACATCTCGTACTAAACTATGGTTTTAAGTAATTACTTAAATTTAACTATTACATCTCATACAGATGTTACAATTCATCACACATCACTACACCCAATTTCACATAAATTAGCCGCTTATCATAGTATGATTCATAGGCTTTTCAAAATTCCGTTGTCCCAAGCTAATTTTCGAAAGGAATTGCATATAATTAAACAAATTACAGTAAATAATGATTATTCACCCAATATGATTGACAGACTCATTCAGAGGAAAATATACAAAATGGCAATTTCATCAGAAGTTCACCAACTTATATCTGAGAAAAATACAGTATTTAACAGTTTAACATACTAGGGCAAACCTTCCGAAAATCTGAAATTGTTTCTTCATAAATAAAATTTCACAGTTTCATATAAAACTAACAATAGCATTGGAAAATTGATTAAAAACAACATATCAAAAATGCATAGAGATGAACGTACTGGTGTTTACAGACTCAACTGTAACGATTTTGAAAAATTCTATTTAGGACGTACAATTAGAAATTTCAAAACTTGAATACACGAACACCAACTATATTAAGCAGAAACTGACTCTAATTATGCGTGCCATCTTATTCGAGGAAACCATACCTTAAATCAGAATTATAATATATTGCAGTTAGAAAATAGTCTCCACAAAAAAATACTGTTGGGAATCCCTATACATCCATAAATATAAGAATTCTGGAAACCTAGTTAACGACCAGATTGAAGTAAACCCTTCTCCTCTCCTTAATCTGTTCAATATACCTACCAATAACTCAGAATGAATTGCTAATTTTTATTTAGTTTCTCTAGGAACCCCTCTGTTATGTTCAATTTTTCGTATAAATAGATTGTTTTGTAATACCATAATTTAGTACGAGATGAAGTCAATGTTATGACGAAACGCGTTTACTCAATAGATTTTTATTTCAACCTGTGAAAAGTCAGTTTTTTTATTTCTTTATAAAGTTATGAATATGAACTTTCACCAAGTAAATGCCAATTCAGTTCAATGAAAAAATTTCTTACTCCAATGTGACACCGTTTCGATATTCTTTTCCGTTCCAGAGAAATATAGATAAATATGTTCAGTTGAAAAAATTACGTCTCGATTTCGTGGTTATCGTTAGCGTGACTTTTTTCATTAAATTCTGTCCAAATCAATGACAGTGTTGTCGATAAAGCAATTAATGGTCTCAATAAAGATAAAGCAACCAGTCCAGTTATCGAGAAACTGTCTGGATATTTTCATCTCAAAATGTGATGCACAAAAATTGACCGAGCGATTCTTGATATAACAACAATTTAATCCATTTATAATGGACTAGCTTATAACGAAAACTGAATGTAATGAACTAATTTTCAAGTCCTGCTGTAAACACATGGATAATCCTTGGACAAGATGGACTCGTTTGTAATGGAACGATATTATTCTTTCCTGTCCATTACAAGCAAGTTTTCCATCGGCACCATGTTTCCTGATACAATAGTAAACAAGATTTCATATTTATAATTAAAACTGAAACTTATTTCGAAGAGCAATTACTAAAAAATTACACAAACACACACACATATATATATATATATATATATATATATATATATATATATATATATATATATATATATATATATATATATATATATATATTTATATATATATATATATATATATATATATATATATATATATAGTAACCACTCTCCCTTTTTAATAATGCCCGAGCTAGCTGAGAGATTGGTTATACATATATAGGTTCTAGTTAGTTCTCAGAAATAACAACTAGATATAAAATGATGGTATTTACTACTTTCTTATATACAATGAGACTTATCTGTTTTTTTTTATTAAATTTTCTATCGACGTTTCATATTCTATTCTAGGTGGATTGTACTCTTTTTATTGCCTAATCTTCGTCCCTAGTTGCTTGGTAGTTCTAGCAGCGGTTATATCGTAGCTTCAGTAACATTACCTCTATGGTTCCAGCCAAAGTGGTTTTTAGTTCCAATCAAACTGCTTCCTAGCTCCAGCCAAGGTGACTAAAATAATTCGGGGCAAATCAACATACAATCTCAAACTTAAAATCTCCCAAGAATCTCTGTAGGGTATCGATGGCCAATTCAAATTAACATTTAGATTTATATCGAGCAAATATGCTAAGAAAGACAGTATATGTTCCAACATTAAACTGAACATAAGATATTTACCATCGTTAGCCTACAAAAATCTTGTGTCAAATTGAGAGAGTGAAATAAGCAAATAAATTAAATATATTTTAAATTAAGAAATGTAAGATGATTATTTCAATATTGAAAGATAAATAATTTAATATAGGTAAATAAAAAAAATGAAATGGCGGAATTTGAAACAAGGAATCAATTCAGATTTTCAAGATAATGCATTTATACGAAATAATTAGATTTCTTCTCATAACTTACTGTCTGTCAGACGCCACAGATACTTAATAATTTCAATAAACTTTAATAAAATATTCGTTTAATAGATATGGAATTTTATTTGACTCTTAACGATGTTGTATCTTCAACGGATACCTGCCAAAAGAGAACGATGTTAGATGTGCACGTGCAAATTCGACGATATCTCGATATTCTTGTCGTACGCAAGTCATTCATTCAGGCATTTTATAGCGTGGAATCACGGTATTTTAGTGTAGGATTCAGTAGCGGCGGTTAAGTGGGGAATTTACACGTTACAATATATTTGTATATATATATATATAGGTATATATATATATATATATATATATATATATATATTTATATATATATATATATATATATATATATATATATATATATATATATATATATATATATATATATATATATATATATATATATATATATATATATATATATATATATATATATATATATATTTCTCCATAAACGAAAATGACCTTTTATATGACCAAATTCTACTCACCTTCTTATGCCAATCATCATCCAAAATAACACACTCTTGACGCGAATTAACAACTACTACCTGTTCGAAAGTGCATGAAAAGCAACAATTACTAAAGGAGTGCTCGTTAAAGATCAGTGAACGTGTCAATTATATATACTTTTCAATTAAGATTAACACTGCAATCTACATTTCACGAATACCCGAGAAGACGGTGTCTTCCTCGTAAAACGACTTCATTCTACTGACCCCGAAAACTTTTCACAAAATTAACCGTCGGAAAGTCATATTAAAACAAAAATTCGAGCTCCCAAATCATCATAATCTTCCGAGTTGGTCTTCAATTAAAAGTTCATGAAGCGACAACGATCATCTTTCGACAATTTCGCCTCCTTAGCTTCAGCCTTGAGACGATACCGAGAACCGTTGAACGCATTAACTCATTATGTTTTACTCGTAGCGAGAGAGAGAGATGATTCAAAATTCGGCAGTGTTACTGAAGGATAATGAGATGTTAACACGCTAGGTGTCCGTGGAATTTCGCTTCTTTTCTTAATTTCGAAGTAAAATCGTGAATTGTGCCGTGGGACAAGATGAATGACGTAACCGTTGTAGTATCAGGAACGGATTCAGTTATTTTGTCGTTTCGCAAAAAAGAATGGTGAAAAATACGAAAGTTATCTTGGGACACCCGCATGACGTTCCTTTCGCTATATTATATATATTTATCGTATCATTGAAGATTAAGACTTTTTATATTGAATCTTTATTAATAATTATTAACATCTTAAACGCACCAAAACATACATAAAACCTTAGTTACTCATAATACATTAGATACCATAATATAATACGTTAGTTACGAAAGCATAATACGTTAGATACCAAATAATAGTAGAACTAGTTTTGATGAACATATAGAACAATATTTTGACAGTTTTCAATCTTGATGGATACACCTTTGCCGTTTGCGTCTGCTTGTCCTCTAAAACGTCATCTTCCGTGTAGTGGGTATCTTCGCTAATTCATTGGTTCGTTAGGCTCCTCCAATTCCAATTAAAAAAGCAACTTTCATCATTAAAAATTCCTCATCTGCGACAAAAAACAAAAATTCCTTGACTTGTTCTCTTGTAAATACTTTTGACTTTTTTGCTGTATATCCAACATTTTTCTTCTTGATGAAACGTATTAAAGCGCCGTATTTATCGATTTCCACACATTCCTTAAGTTCTAACATGGAATATTTCGGCCATAAGGATGAAGCAGAATATTTCTTAGAGAGTTTTGCGAAATACGCCAGCAACACCGTTTCTTCTGCACCTTGAACATGTACTTTGTTTCGCCACTCACAAAACTGCAGATATTCTTTTTCATACTGGATTTTAGATTTATCCGGAAACAAGTCCATCCTTATAGTGTTGGCTGCAGCTAATATATCGTCAGGAATATCAAAATCTTGCATCATTTTAATGACTTTTTGAAATGCCGAAATGAAATGACATAAAACCTTGTTGCTTTTATTTTCGCATCGCCATTGTCAATGATACGATAAAGCTCTGAATGTAACTCGATTATTAGTGATTTAAAATCGTCTCGGACATTGCTAGGTGACTCGGCTGTCGCCTCGTCACCTAGCCATGTCCTCGACTATTATAAATCGCATAATAATCTCGTTATATTAATAGCTATAAATAGCAGGCAAACTAACAATGTTCGAAAATAATTAAATGAAAAAATTAATAAATAAAGGAATGATTCTTGCAATGTTGAGCTGAGTTATTTTATGAGCTATAAAAGAATCATATGACTTCGACGGGTTTTTACGATTTCGAAATCGAAAAGTCAATTTGCACGGAACTGTTTTCTGAGATCATTCCTCCGTGTCTTGTCCAATTTTTTATTTTCTATTTTTACATTCGCAGGGTCAATTCTTCCATTTTGGAGCCAAATTATCTAATAATCACTGACGGTTTTCAAGAAATTTGATTTTGAATTTTTTTAAGGTAGTTATACCTCCATGGTGAAATTTATTTTTTATTAATATATTATTTGTTGATTTCACAGATCTTTGCGTATCAGACTACTCAATTTTTTTTCTTTGTTATTTTAATTTATAGTGCTGAAACCTTCTCAACAACTTTTCCTTATGAAGTTATTTCGAAATGTGAATAACGAAATTTGAAGAAACCCTTGAATTATAAGATTTTCCTCAGTTCTAGAATTTTGAGTTTTTTTCGGAACAAGCGACCTTATTTCTTTCATTTTTCGCTTGTATATTATATGTTTATTTCACCTTCGATACGGTTGCTATAAACACACTCATTATGCCCTAGGGAGTTATGAGCGGGCATTATGGATCATAACGCCCGCTGATTGTGCGAGAAGAAATGAAGCAACTTCCATTGATTAAATACTTCATAATCCTTGTCGTATACGACTCTGGATTTCTCCGGCAATGAATTATTCGCAGCTTTGGCTGCATTTTCTATGATATTCTTGGGTAAATTCATTTTCATTTGCATTATTTCTATAAGACTACACAAAGAAAGCAGCAATGACATTCACTAAATATGATGACAAAAATATTCACAAACGTCAAAGTATCAACCAATGACATGCCTATTATGAAAAGGAAAATGGAAAGTATAGGAGTAATTAACCGATTTTAAAATCGATTTTTCATTATAATAAAATAATTTTTTCGTGAAAAATAAAATCTTGTATGCACCACGTGCGTTACTAGATCCTAACGCCGATCGGGCAACATTCATATCTCGGGCCAAAGGCCCTCGGGCCGAATGTTACCCTCCAGGCATAAGGATCTATATAACGCACTTGGTACTAAATAACTAAATAACTTGATACTATCAACTTTCCTTTAGCATATTTTGGAACATATCCAACGGTTCACACATTACACTTGTATTACAATTTAGTAATTATCCAGTTAATCTGGCGCGAATTAATATTACCGTCAGCCTCGATCGACGACGTGGTACTTGCTACGAAATTTATGGCCCCCTGATTAACCTGACATAAATTGCCGAAATCAATTCGAAGCTGCCCGCTTCGACAGTTCGATCGAGAGTTTCGTTGCGTCGGTCTGCAATTTACAGGAATGTACTAGCGTGCGGGAAATATCGAATACAAAGTTCGTCTTTCCGAAGAAATCTAATGGAATTTTGGAACGGATAGAAGGTTTTCCTAGAATTCCATGATAGATCGTTATGTAAGCGTAACACTCTCAAGGTCAGTCGTATTTTTATATGCATATTGATATGCGTTTTGGAAGAGATCCTATCAACGTGGAATACAAGGTTTTTTTTCCAACCAATTCAAATGCTTACCAGTTGATTTCTCTCTATGTATATTTTATTCCATGTAGACCATTTATAGTAGGATGAGGAGGTATTCGAAGGAGATTGCCATGCCTTGTCCCATAGTTATGATTGTCAGCTCTTTTAATGAAGTTCAGATTATTTTTAACGAATAGAATAATATACACTTGCAAGATTGCATAGTAGCTGCTACATATCTTTTTAGGTATATGATCAATACATGCCTGAAAATAAAGTGCTGAGTTAGGAAGGTCGTCTCGAATGTAGTCATTAATATTTTCAGTATGTATTTCACAAGACACCTTGGAATCATTAATTATATTAAATTTCATTAGAACCGTTTTACCATGATTTAGAATTAGATGATTGTTCAAACACCATTCGGTGAACTCATTATATAGAGAAGTTAAGTAATCTGCCAGTTTTTGAGGACGGTTGCCAAAGGAAATATCATCCGCATTCATAGACTTACATTTCGTCTTCAAATATTCAGGTAGGTCATTAATAAACATTATAAATATAAGTGGACCCAGTACAGAACCCTGTGGGACACCTAGGTTAGCAATTGCCTCATTTGACTGAGTTTTATTTATTTTGACTTACATCTTAAGTAATACATCAGCCAAGCCAACGTTTTTCCGCAAAATCCCAAGGCATATAGTTTTTCTTCGACAAAATCCAAATTAAGGCTATCAAACGCATTAGTTAGATCAAAGAATAGTGCGTCTACAGTTTTCTTATTATCGAGTTGTTTATATATAAATTCAACAATTTACGGCCTCTTCAATAGGTTGAAGTTTGATAGTTTCAACGTCGAATATCGAGACCGTTTTTCCAATAATACAACCGATCTATCAAATGATACACATAGTTCTTCTCTCCAGTCTTCGAAATTTGATCTTCTCAATTTCCATCTCATTAACTCATAGCTGGGGCACATAGATCGGCACCAGGAATTGTGTGTCAAATTGGTCTCGCGAAAAGCGGTAAAACCAAGGAAATATCTGCGAGAAACCAGCTCCGGTTTTAACACGGAAAACCGCTATGCGATAAATCAACTAAATGATATTCTCGCACTCCAGTCATGGAATGGAATTGAAATTCCTCCGTGCCAAATTAATTCCCGGCTGTCATAAGACTCGATAGTTTGCCGTCGCGGAATGAAGATGGCGCTGCTCTCGGAACAAGCGAGAGCGTTGATTTTGGGTTGATGATTTACGTTGATCAAAAATATTCTCAATCGGATAAATTTATGACATGTTTGACGAAAATACAAGATTGTAAATAAAACTTCAGGTTTTGATTTTCGCTATATTTTGTTAATAACGTACTTATTGCTCGCTTAACGCTTGTTGGAAAAATTTGTCAAATTATTCATCAAATGAAGTATGGCTTTTGATTCCAATAGAATTCGTTCATTTACTGGATATACGTTTCGGGCTATTAAACCATTATCAAGAGCTGATGGTGAACTAAAGTTGAAAATGTTAGAATCTAACTATTTATAATACTGCTCTAATGAGTGGTCTATTAGGTCATTAATGATAAATAAGTTCTTTTGGCTTGCTGATTTAATCTCCAAAGGCTCTAAAAGTGCATCCTCTCTCCTTTGTTCAATGAACGTTGTATTTTTGGGTTATCGAAATCTATAAAATGGTTGTTTTGTATACATTGCTCTGAAATTCCAGTTTCGTTCCTATTTCAGATTAAATCACAAGATTTGAAATTGGTTGAATAAATATAATATAAGAACTATGAGTACGAATAAAAGTAATTCTGGTTCCTTATTGGTCAACAATAAGGACAGACCAACAGTCTTTGAGAAATTTAGTGTGCATAAAATGTATTGATTGTGATGCTTTTAATATTGGTCAAACAGGTAGAAACATAGGCACCAGGTAAGAGGAACATAAAAAATTAATCATCCAAAATGAGAATATAACTGAAATTTCGTTCGCATTACATACAAAACAAGCATTTTATAGATTTAGATAACCCAAAAATACTATAATCGTTGACCAATGATAGGAAGGAGCATTTAGAGACTTTGGAGATTAAATCGGCAAGTTCAAGGAACTTATTCATCAGTAATGGCCAAATAGACCTTAGTATTTCCACACTCATAAAATCATCATTGTAATAGATAGATTGTTATATTTTCAACTTTAGTTTGAAACACAGAAAAACAGGGAAAATGCAGGACCTAGGAGGATTGCGTTTAATTAGTTCAGCAGTATGTGTTTAGGCCCCTACACACCGGCGTCGATGTCTTAATACATCAACGTGCATCCAAGAACGTTAAAGTGGATGCAATTTTTTGGATGCGCATTCCAACGAATGCTTTCAAGTCTCTACGTGTGGATGCAAATTACCGTGGAGTGTGCGTTTTTATAGCATTAGCCGCGGTTAAGTTTATGAAATAATTTGTTATTGCATTAGGCATTTAAAATAATAAGTTAAATATTCCATGAATTAGTATAATATTTACTAAAAATGTTTGCAGATAGTTTCATCACGTTATACCCACAGAAGATAGGATGTTGCGCATCGTGGGCGGAGCTTATTATTACGTGTGACGTCTCTCACAGAGTTATCCGTTGTGTACATCGTTGGTATATCGTACAGAATTTTTTAATATTTACTTTCTTGGACGCTCTGATTTGTATTTTTGTGTTTTCCGCGCCAAATTAACTTTTTATTTATACTCTGGTGTTTCAAATTTATCTTTGCATGTTTTTTATAGACATATATTTGGATATTTAATAGTTAAAAATGCGGTGTGCCGTCGTAGAATGTGGATCCGATAACCAGTCAAAACGGACTCCGGGCAAAGACGTTAAGTTTTTTAGTTTTCCTAAAGACCCTAGTCTTAGCAAGAAAAGGTTACATTTAACCAAAAAGGAGGACAAAGTTAATATAAAAAAAGCTGTAATTTGCTCCAAGCATTTCTGTGAAAGCGATTTTAAGGTGAATTTAAAACATATTCTTTTGGATTACACCCCACGAATTATCGTGGTTTAAAGGATAATGCAATCCCCACGCAAAATTTACCACAATCCCAATGTGTTTCATTATTGGGACCTTCGAAAAAAATTTTATCCATCATCTTTTAGAGAAAAGTAGTAGTATTGAGTGCTCTATGGAAGCCAAGCGATTCTTTTTCAGGAGCAGAATGTTCTTTCGCATTAAGGATCTCAATAAAGCGCTAAAGGACAATACTAATCTCAAAAGAAAATGGAAAAAAGTTGTTTCTTAGTTAGCGACTAAAAAAATTGGAATTGTCATAAAAAATTGTAAAAACTGAAATTTTAATTTTCATTCATCAAATTAAATAAATTTATGGAAATATGTGAACTCCTTGATTGTAGAAAAAATCTTGTGCGTAATTCGAGCACAAATTCATTGTCGATTTCAAGAGATTGCCGCTCGACGAAGGAGCGCGGAAACTGTCTCTTTTAATCGACAATATATCGTTTTGCGCTCTTAATACACAAATATCTATTCAATTTCAAATAATTGGTTTTTATTCCCATTTATTTGTAGTAATAATACCAGGGATTATTGTTAATTGTAATCATTTTATTGCTGCCTTTTTTTGTTCCTTTTCTATATATACCTACATAAAAAGGTCTTTATGAGCACAGCCACGCAAAAAACCCGTAATTTTATGTCTTTGAATTATATAATGGACCATAACAAACATCTTTTATACAGGACATTTTTTTCTAACTATATAATTAAATACGTTAACAGCGAAAATACGTTCAAACGCCCATGTCTGTAATGCATATCACTCTGTTAGTGACGTCATGCGCGCGGCTGACGAAAACTGGTACACCGGAGCATACGGCCCTGTAGTTTCATCATTATGTCTGACTGCAGAACAATATCCCGGGAATTTCTACGGGAGTTTGTGGAGGACCTACCCTGCTTGTGGCAGACAAAATCAAAGCACTATTTAGACCGAAATGAAGAAAATTAAGCATACAAAATATTGATAGAGAAGCTGCAAATCATTCAACCAAATGCTGTAAGAAGTACAGTTGTCGCTAAAATCAATAGTCTTCGTGGTGGGTTTCGGAGATAAAATGAAAAAGTTTTTATCTCGAAGAGAAGTGGTACGGTGAGGCTTTCGGAGATATTAAAGTAGTGAATTTTAAATCTTGGTAATTTCTTTCAGTAATTTCTGCAGTTATTGCCAATCTCATCATCGTGACTTGACGTTTTATTAATGGAATAACCATGTCCAATAGTTACGAATAGGTTTCTCCGTCCATCCTTACGTAATAACGAGAGTCCTCTAGTTCTAACCTCCATTTTTCTAACAGGTGAATGTGTGAAAAATTTTATCGTTCTAGAAACCAACCTTCAGACCACGTTCGGCGACGATTTTCATTTTCCTTTTTCTTTTTACACGCCACTGCCACCAAAGCTGAATATTCCTCCTGCTCAGACATCTGGCCAAACATTTGAGACAAAACTATGTACCTATGTGTGTTTTTTTTGGATGCACGTCGATGTATTAAGACATCGACGTCCGTGTGTAGCCCGCCTTTCTTCAACTAATCGTTTGTCATCCGAAAATAATAAACTATTGTACTGTAATAAATCCCCACATTTCAAAATTCTCATAAATCTTCGATATGTCGAAAAATCTGAGTTGAAGTTCTCAAAATTGAATATCTGAAACATGTTATTCATTATTATTTTCAAAGCTTCCCCCCGAATCAATACTGATGGACTGTAAGAGAACGTTGAGTCATTCCTTCATCGTCAATTTTTCATGAAGCCATCAGATTCCACCTCACACGTGTTTGTTTGAATAGATACTGATTAACACATGGTATTTCTATGCCATAATGAAAATGATTAGCCGGGTCTCCCTATTCCCGATCCTCGAACATCTGGGGTAGGTGACTGCAGATGTGTTCCGAACTTTCGGGGGTGGGCCGACATATTTTACGACTGTATACCTTACCGGATACCCTCTCGCATAATTCAGCTTTCAGGGGAAACTTCGTGTTTACCCTGCTAATACGGGCGCATATGGGAAATGAATATTCGCTGACTAGAGTCGGAAACTTTATAAGTTACTCACATAATTCCTTGCCGTACGTCGGCAACTTCAAGTGATACCATAACCGATAAAAATAAATTTCGATTCTGTTAGATGGGATATTTGCGTAATGTTACTTCCTGCCTGATCTGAAGAGCGGCAGGATGTGTTTTATTTTGAGAATTTGAAGTGGGACAAGCGCAGCTTGAAATACAAAAATACCGTCGGACGGATTGATAGTTTATCAAAATATTACTGAAAATTTATAATTCAGATGTTTATTGAACTATACCTACTTGTAAAAAGTGAAATGGGAAAATAGAACTTGAATTTGAAGGTTGATGTTTAAGGCCATATTTTTTGTGATGGACAAAAACAAAACTTGAATTTACTACTTTTATTATCATAAAAATATAACACTGCGATTGCAATTTCGGTCACTAGACCATCATTGGGCAGATTGAGTTAAGAACTGAATACATAATTATAGATTTGGCGCTTACGGGTGGCAAAGAGTTATGACAGGTACCTAAATAAATAGAGCAACATATTTCAAGAAGGCTAATAGAAGTGGATTTCCCAAATTGGTACAATAAAATTTTCTTAGAAAATTCGGTAATTTGTGCATAATTTGGAAGTTATCTATTTAAAAGATTACTTTCAAATTATGCACAAATTACCGAAAGGAACCAAACTTACTTACTTAGATTCATTGGAAATTTTTAAACTCAATCATAATGCAAAAGATATCTTGCTAAACGACCAGATCGACTTGATATATTCTCCTATATTCAGTGTATTCAAACAATAATGATTTTTCTAAGAACATTTTATTGTACCAATTTGGGAAATCCACTCGATTAGCTTTTCTTGATATATGTTCCTCTTGTCTATTCAGGTACCTGCACTAATCTATAATTATGTATTCTTAACTCAATCTGCCCGATGATGGTCTAGTGACCGAAATTGCAATCGCAGTGTTATATTTTTCGAAGTATTCTTGTGATAATAAACGTAGTAAATTCAAGTTTTGTTCATCATGTGAAATTATCACGTATTAACGACGGATTTGGTACTTGGATTGAGTTGATATTGAGGTACATTTCTTCGTTGGCTTCAACTATTTTCCTTAACCACGATGCACTTCCCATCTTTTTTTTTTTGAATAAAATAAATTATTTTCTACTTTTCAATTATGTTTGCTATTTAAGCTTGATTTTTCAAAATATAATTCAATTCTTTAGAATCGCATCTCGACGTACTGCATTTCACGCGAAAAATGCGACCTTAGCGTTGGAGCTCTGCTGACCATTGAGTTTTATTTTTATTCCAAGAAAACATTGAGTGTTAGGTATTCATAATTTCTTAAATTTGAGTTTTAAATCTAAATCGAGTATTCGAGATGGACCGCATCGTTTATATGGTGTAACGTGAATTTCCTATATGAAATAATGAACAATATAAATTTAGATATCCTACTTGAAATGTATGCTCCGGCTAGTTCAAAAAAAAAAAAATTGGAAATTCTAGTCGCAATTTACCTGACTTATTTACATACAATGAAACAATACAAAAACTTTTCTAAAATCTCGATTAAAATTATTTAGAAAAACTTTGGTTCAAAGATTACTAAGATTTGAAATAAAAATAAATGAAGTTATAAAATAAGGATAAAATTTTGAGCTCCTTTTATCAGTATACTGATCTGTTTTTATTTTGTTGTCTTCTTCCACTCCTGTAGCTTTCGGAACTCCTGGGTTCTTTAATTCTTTTTCCAAGCTCCTAGGGTCCTTAAATGCTCTAAAAGCTCATTTGCAAACTCCTAGGGTCTTAAATTGGGACTTCTGGGGTCTTAAATTCGGACTCTTGAGGTCTTAAATTCGTACTCCTGAGATCTTGCGCTTCCTAGCGCTAACGATATTTAAGAAAAATTTATTATATTTAGGGAAAACTATAAAGTGAAAACTCTAATGCGTTCATAATTTAATTTCGTCGTATCAACTCAATTCACAAATCGAAAAAAAGGTACGTTTTGCATCGTCCGGCTTCGACGAATTTTTATCCCCCCTGCAATTTGAAGTGACGCTAGAAATCATCGAATCTTCTTTACTGGCTGATCTCGGCTAAAATTTGGTTTAGCCAGTGAACGGTATTTCATAAAGTTACAATGGATAACCAATAATAAATTATGTAAAATCATTTTATTGGATGACTGTTATCCTTTCAGAAATTACTGGATTTAGATGGCCTTAATGTCCCACAACTAAAAACCCGTTCCTTTTTTTGGGTCCCCTCAAATTCGATTTATATTAAAATATACCTACTCCGTTCCGGATTTATTTACCGACAAATCCGCGCACGTGTACGGCAAGTCTTCTCGGACACAATGGCGTCATGATTGAAAGTAACCTTTCTTTCGAGACGACGTGGCCGTCCGGAAAAATCCCGCCTCCCCGGGGATAGACAGTTGCCGACGAAATTGGAAATTTAAGATTGTGACGATGCCACCCCATCGGGAACCCCACTGGGGGAAGGTGAACCTCCGGCGGCGGCGTTGCTATGTTTACTATAATTTTGACGGTGATGTGCAATTGCAAAATATTCAATTCGTGGCTGCAGTATTCATCGATATAAATGTCAACAGCTGAAAAATCTCACAGGCTATCGTGAAAATACAATTTTTTCCCATCTGTGTTTACTTTATCGATACATTAAATGTATTGTAATATAAATTGGCATACCGAGTGTGTAAACTATTTTGAAATTCATATTTTTTCGGTTCAGTGATAATGTTTATTTATCAACCGTCCAACCAATTCGAACCAAAACTAATCCCATTCGAAATATCATACGCAACTACCTATTTACAAACTTTCAAAATTGCGCCCTTTATCGTGTAAACAACACTAAAATACATAAGCACATACATACATACATATGAACATATATATATATATATATATATATATATATATATATATATATATATATATATATATATATATATATATATATATATATATATATATAATATATATATATATATATATATATTTATATATATATATATATATATATATATATATATATATATATATATATATATATATATATATATATATATATATATATATATATATATATATATATATATATATATATATATATATATATATATATATATATATATATATATATATATATATATATATATATATATCTGAGATTGAATTCTCACACATCACTTGGTGAAACATCATAAAGAATAAAGTATAATAAAATAAAAAATACTTGGCTTATGTTTCACTATATAAAAATATTTAGATGCTGTATTTAGCAGTAACGAATAGTCGACATGTTTCGAGTTATGAACTCATTATCAAGACTGACTACAGGAGAGTATTACATCTTATTTTATAAAACAGACAAAACAAAGGTGATATTTGAAAATCAATTTGTTCGTTTACAACGGGTGATTGACTATTATGGGCGGAACTTATTTCGAGAATTTCAAGAAGGTCAAGGCGCTTTCCTCTGTTACCTGAATGTAACAATTGGGTTTTGTTGAAATCCACGAAATGATTGAATTTTATACAATGTTCAGAGAAGCCAGTGGTATTTTTATTTTGTAAAATTGACTGTTTATGTTCTTCAACACGAATGTTTATATTCCTTCCTGTTTGTCAAATATAGAAAGCAGGATATTCGTCGCAAAATTTTGTAAACACCACTGTTTTCTCGGATGTTAGATTTTTCTTTATTATTGACCAAGAATGACTTCAAGTTTCTTTTATTTGTACAAATTACGAAAAACTATCTTGGTCCTAGGTCCAACTTTGCTGATCGCACCCATTTTAATAGGCAGGTTTTTAAAGTGAAAACCTGCTAATAAATGAAGGAAATGAGAATGAGATCTGATAGATTCATATCCCATAGGATGAAACGGTAATATGAGCAAATCATCATACCTAGCAATTTTTACTGTGAATCGCTTCGTATTTTAGCAACACCGCCTCGAAATAAATTCGACGCTATTCCTGGGACGCGACGTCCAGACGTTGCCATAACGATAACACATAATGTGTATTCAAATAAGTTTATGAAATATGGAGGTTAGAGTGACACGACGAAGATGGGGTCCGGATCAACTTTAGAGTTTTATGTTGCCGTGGTAGTCTAGGAGGTCTAAAACGGATATTAAAACTACTCCCGCACCTTAATGCTTTCCTTCTATACAATACAAGAGCAAAATGTATTTTCGTGTAAAATACGATTACTAACTAGGCAATAGCCAATGTTACTCCTAACTAGAATTTCTTATAATTATCATTAACTCTTCGGCGCGACAACTTGTTTGACATGCGTTTGACGGGAGACGTGCTATGACTAATTGCAGTTGCATCCACGATTGTTTGAATACCCGAGAGCTTTAAATTTAAACCGCGACGAATGTGTCTCTAAAATTACACGCCGTCTTTGTTTTATGAAGTCGACATAATAACTGCGCTTCCGCTTGTCTGTCATAAGGCGGAAATGCGTTACCAAATCGTCTCTCCCTCCTCTTCGCAACAACGGCGTCTGACGTTTGTGTCCTTGAAAAGGAGACCGGAATTGTTTACGTCAATAAACTTTGGGTGACATATGTTTTCGCTTTCTGCGGGTGTTGCCGGATGAAATGGATATTGTTAACGATCAGGACTTTTTACGAGGAAGATTTTTTTACTATTCGAACAATATGAAAATATCGAGAAAAATATGCTTCATATCTTCTTCTCCAGTGGATGTATGATAGAAAATTATAGTTGCGATATAAGGCCCCTACAGACGGGCGTCGATGTCTTAATACATCAACGTGCAACTAATAACGTTTTTGAATGCACAACCCGGTTGATGTTTTCAGGAATGGCTTGAATTTTTGGATTCGCATTCCAACGACTGCATTCAAGTCTCTACGTGTGGATGCAAATTACCGTGGAATGTGCGTTTTTAGAGCAGGAGCGGCTGTTAAGTTTATGAAATAATTTGTTACTGCAGTAGGTATATAAAATAATAACTTAAATATGTCATGAATTTGTATAATATTCACTAAAAATGTTAGCAGATAGTTTCATCATTATTTCTGACTGCAGAACAATGTCCCGGGAATTTCTACGGGAATTTGTGGAGTTGTAAAGGGACCTACCCTGCTTGTGGCAGACAAAATCAAAGCACTATTTAGACCGAAATCAAAAAATGAAGCATACAAAATATTGATAAAGAAGCTGCATATCGTTCAACCAAATGCTACAAAAAGTACAGTTCGGAGATAAAAATGAAAAAGTTTTTATCTCGAAGAGATACACGGTGAGGCTTTCGGAGATATTAAAGTAGTGAATTTTAAATCTTGGTAATTTCTTGCAGTAATTTCTGCAGTTATTGCCAATCTCATCATTGGGTCTTGACGTTTTATTAATGGAATAACCATGTCCAATGTTACGAATAGGTTTCTTCGTCCATCCTTACGCAATTACGAGAGTCCTCTAGTTCTAACCGCCATTTTTCTAACAGGTGAATGTGTGAAAGATTTTATCGTTTTAGAAATCAACCTTTAGACCACATTCGGCGACGATTTTCATTTTCCTTTTTACACGCCACTGCCACCAGAGCTAAATATTCCTCCTGCTCAGACAACTGGCAAAACATTTTAGCAGACTGGAGAAAACTATGGTTTTGTACGTACGTGTGTACGCAATCAGGTTGCACGTTATTGGTTGCACGTTTTTGGATGCACGTTGATGTATTAAGATGTGTGTAGCCCGCCCTAAACCAATTCGTTTTTTCAACCAAATTTTTTTCAATTATCAGGAATATTTTACACTAACTTTTTACTCATAGTAATTATTTCCAAATTCCTAATAAAATTGAATTTTTAAATTTCATGTTCTCAATTTTTCTACAGTTAGAGTAGGAAGTATGACTCTGTGAACATTCCTTTAATTTTTCTACTTCCAATTCCGGAACCTGAAACAGAGAAATATTATTTACGTCAATTGTTTTGGGAGACATATGTTAGTATTTTTTAGGAAGTTCAGATGATGTGATACAAAATTGTTCACAGATGTGAAAGAAAGGGTGTGACTTTCTGAACGTAGCTATCAATTTTCAACAGGAAAAAATGTCTCGAACGGCTGACGTAATTGTTTAAAACAGGATGTATTTTTATATTCAGATAATTATTATTGCTTTTGCTAATTTTCATTAGAGTAGATGATATAACCGAGATATATGGATATCTGTATTTTGTTGTCAACTGAATAATAATGGGATAAAATATGTGAATATATTTTTCCACTTGATCAAGTATCGGATTACCGATTGCTCATTTGGTCTGACGAGGGTCGCTGAAATACTGAGAGGTACCACGAAAAAAAATAGGCAGAGGTGGAAACCAGAAACTACGTAATTACAGTGGTTTTAATTTCATTCCTACTTGGGTTTTATACTTGTACTATATTCTTTTACATTGTACTTTGAATTCTAAAACTTAACACGGAATTTTGATAAAATCATTACGTGAAACTGGACATTGTCCAAGGAGCATGTAAACCTAAACAGTCACTGCCACTCATGCTCCATGTTCTTTGTCGCTTAGTTCAAACTAGCGACGAGACCATATGGTCTGTTGGCCATAGCTCAGACTTGATTTGACAAAAAGCAAAGAATTCCGAACTATATACCTTCAACGATAACTAGTTTCACAAAATTGTAGAATCCACAATTACATTTGAATACAATCTGGAAAATTTGGAATATTCCAGAGAAGTCCTCATCATTGTCAAACAGATATACACTCAACGTCATGCAACACAACCTCGAGTTTAGATAAGCCATATAATATGTTAGAAAAAGAAGAAATTTTCCAACAAACATTTTGTGACCCACAGACCAAACTCCCCTGCTCACAAATCCATACCAGGGGCTATCTACCACTACAACCCTGAGTTGGGTCATAGAGAAAAGGACCCACAAACACTTTCTTGTTATATATATATATATATATATATATATATATATATATATATATATATATATATATATATATATATATATATATATATATATAACTATCTTGAGAGGAGTTTTGCCGTTTATTAAAACATCAATTATTGTACTTTATCTGGGTTCTCGGCAATTAGTTCAAAGGGCAATTAATAATTGACCCTCCACGATTGATCGATGATTCCTACGCGTAAATATTGTTGTTGGTATACGGTTAACCTATTCAATCTTGTTTTCTTCTTCCAGTTGTCGAATGGTGGTTCTATGATCAACCCAATTACTCTATGCAAGGTAACCTATAAGAATAAAAATTGCTCTTTTGTCAAACTACTGAACACGGTTTGTTTGGTCATATTTTTCAAGTTTTAAAGGAGAGTAAGAGTTCCTTTTGAGGTTTGTCATGTTCATTTTGTCGTCTTTTTGAGTCTTGTTTGGATGTAAGTTAGAAAGTGTATGTTAATATTGTATAATATATATAATAAATTTTGTATAATTTTAGCATCCTGAAGAAGAACCGCTCAAGGTTCGAAATATAGATGTATTGGCGATTGACTTCCGTTTATTAATGGCCGTTTTAACTAATTGAACCCAAAGAAAGTAAAATTGATATGCATATATATATATATATATATATATATATATATATATATATATATATATATATATATATATATATATATGCTGACCACTTCCCTGCTCACTGCCGTGAAACGCACTTCACTGTCGATTTTTAATACAATGCAATAGTTAACTTATTTTATGATGTAATACTGATAGAAAATTCAGTATTAAAATGAAGTTACCATTCGATATGTTTTCTATAAAACGTGTTCATGAGAATTTTGCGATGAACGATTCTAATAACCATAATTTCGTTGTTATTCTCCACGGTTTCACCCTCCTATACCAATGAATATTCCACAATGCACACACGTTTTATCTACCCAAGATCTACCAGTGAATAACGCAAAGCGTGGGTCGCGTCAACCACAAAGAGGCCCATCGCCGATAAGGCCCTATTCCACGAATCAACCGCCTCGGGCACTCTCGAATTTTACCCAGAAACTCAACCGCGCCTATTCAAACCTTCCACCTTTTTTTTTATTTATTCATTCGACCGGGCTGCATTATTGTTCGGATTAGCGACGCGTCGGGGGGTGCGGTGGGGCTGCCGTTTTTCGCGCGTGAAATCTGATTTATGGCCGGGATATACGTGACAAAATAATGCGCCCGCCCGAGATGGCGGAACGGTCGATACTTTGACCGTAAATCGAAAACGAAGGAACCATTCGATCGGTCTCAAGGTGACCCGAGCGTACCAAGAAATCGCGAGGTAAAGGTCGAACTTGAAACGTGGAAACTCATAGTCATGGCTTAATTGCGTTCCCGTTGAGTGAGGTGAAGCCCATCTAGTTGCCTCTGAATTACGTCATTTCGATAACGTCTACACGTTTTGTGTTTGACTACTGAATTGTATGAAATAGCGGCAACATATCAACTATTCAATCCAATAATAATAGTCATAATAATAATCTTTATTGTACATTTGGAAAACATGCGTGTACTCGTCAATATGAACAATGATGTAAATACAATTTCTATGATACAAGCACATAAATTATACAACTATAATCGATACTCACAAAAAAAACAATTTACAATTAAAAGTATACTAGGATAATAAACTATCTAATCAAAAATGCGCAGAAGGGATATAATGCGTTGCATGCAAGGAACTTTCTCACATATTCCTAATGATATAAGTAATTTATATTTTGATCAACTACAGCCAGGTTAGCTAGTTTTTTCTTTTTCACTCCATGAACGTACAATTTAACGCTTGTTCTGAACGGAAAATAGGCTTGTAAACAATGTACCCAAGTACTCAATTTATTAGTGAACCACTGAAACTCATATTCATAAACAAACATCCATATCTAACCCATCAGGATTCGAAGCCAGCACGCCTGCTCTACAGACAGCCACTTAACCTTAGCTCCACAAGACGTGGATGTTAATTAACTAGTTTGAATCTGGAAGAAATATCGCGCCTGTGAGTTATAACTGAAAAAAAAACTAGAAATGGACTTTTGACTCGTATCCTCAAAATATGAGATTTAAACGATGTTCATTATTTCATAAGAATAGCGTGAAGGTGAGATGTGTCACGTAGTATTATTGATTTTTTTCATATCTCTATTTTCTATATGTTTGTTATAGGATTTGCGTATATTTAACAGATGCACAAGTGAATACTTATAATGTATGTGGAAGTCAAGTTCTATCATATATTTTTGGCCTTGGAGGATTTTATTTGTTCGCTATTATACCATGAGATCGAAGTTGATCGTTGTATTATTATACTCCAGACTATTTGTATAGAGAGGAACGCAATGCGGAAAACCAATAATTTTAGGAGAAACGGATACTTCAGAATATGTAAACAGATATCGCCATTGTTGATTTCGTAACCAAATATCTCAGAAAAGAACTGATAACCAAATTTGTGAGTTAAATTTCTCGAATTTTTCTGGGTTTTATTTGGGATGTGTTCCTGATAGTCATCTTTTGTTTCAATCCAATTTAATATCGACTATAAGTGTTACCTAAGCCAAACTACCTTTTGTTTCAATATACAGAGTGTTATTTAATAAGTGTCCTATATTTTACGGGACGATTCCTCAGATATTTATAAAGTGGAAAGTTCATCATATAAGCATGGGCTCACAAGATATTAATTTTGAGATACAGGTTGTTAAAAATTTCATTTTATTTTTGACATGACAGCAAAAAAAACATTGGAATCAACTTACTAGCCTTCTTAATGCTTTCCTGAAAGTCAAAAAACATTGGAGAATGAACCTCCTTGATCATTTATTTTCAAAGAGTTCGCGAGTCAATGAGAAAAAGTTGGATGCGTCGATTAATTTCAATTCCAACAACAAAAATTAAATAAAATTTTCAACAAGCTGTATCTCAAAAATTAAGGCCTTGCGGATCCTTGCTTATGTGAACTTTTCACCTTATAAATAATTGATTAATCGTCCTGTAAAATATCAGACACCTATTAAATAACACCCTGTATAATATATACCTGAAGGTGTTATTCTTTCATTATGAAGTGAAAACAGTGATGAACACAAATAATATAATTATAATTGACTACCTCAACTAAAAGTTATTGAAACTTTCTGAATCTCGAATAACTTAAACTAAATTTAAAATAGGTACCTATATAGAAACGAAGCACATATCAAAAATAAATCAGAAATTCCAAATATTCATTATGTAGAAATCAAAATTCAAAATTAATGAGAAAATAAGACAAATTATTTTTCCAATAGTTTACACAATATATTTGAAACCTATTTATTTGATTTCTCAATGGCCTATTTGTAGGCTTAGAGGACTGTTATGGGCTGAAAAATTTAATAAAGCACTCCTATGAATGGTATAAAATTATTCACTTTTTCCAAACTAAAATTTGAATGAGTGGAATCTATCAACATTGAAAGTTACAATGAATTGAAATACTTAAATTACTTTTTCTGTGTGTTTTTCTGATGGTTTTCTTCTAATTCTTTTTCACCTGTCTCATATTGTATCTTCATGTGGCTAAGTTGAGAAAGACTCTGAACTCTGCTACTTATATGTTTATCATGATCAGTTTCATCAGTTTCCAATCTGTACTAGCGTATGGAATTATCTTTTGGGACAGCTCGTCTAGTGCTGACGAAATTTTTCTCTTTCAAAAAAGAGTCTTGAGGATAATGTGCAGGTTTATTAATCCTGCCGTGGAGTTTTTAGATCCAACCGAGTACAAACAGTGTTTGGTCTATTCATTTATGGCCCTTTTGTCTTCCTCAAACTGCGAAAAAGTTATTTTTTGCTATATGACAATTGAAATAATACTAGGCAAGTTCATCCCTTTCTCATTTCAATCCATGGTACTACTAGATATCAAAGGGGAAAGGAAAGAAAGGAAACACACGTGTTTCATTCCTCCCTGAAGTATGTGTCTTGGAGGCGGGCAGCTTGAGTTTGGGATTAACTCCTTCAGCCAGATCAGAGGATACACTTGTATGTACAAGTGCATTAGGTGAGGTGCGATATTTATGGAACATAGGAAGTGTGGGTAGGGTTCAGAGGATTAATACTGGCCCAGCATTCGCCTTATAAATTTGCAAGCAGTGACTTACATTACCATGAGGAAACCTCTGAGAAAAACTCATAGCAGACCAGTCGGCCCCGGGATTTGAACCCGAGACCTCCCAAATACTAGCCAAAATATTTACAAGTTATTGAAGATTTTATGTTATTTAAAAATCTCATTTACAGTTTCATCTTGGACTGTGAACCTCATCCAATAAAATAATGTATTAGTTTTTGTAAAAAAGAAGTTTCTTCCTATTGACTTGTCTCTATTTTATTCAGTGCAATATTATTATATAATGTGATGCGAATAATTGTTGAGATTAATGAATATTATTATTATTGTATTATGTTATCATTTGTAGTCATCACTGTATCCGATAGTTCTCAAGTATTCAGTGAACGAGATGAAAAATGTACTTTCCTTAGAATAAAGAATCACCAACTCCAGTTACCTTGTCCGTCTCCAAATATCTCTATAAAGTTATAGTCGTCAATAAATCGTCTTTGATTTGTATTCGTGTATTGATAGAAAATAAAATACGAGACAAGAGGAAATGTATCAAACAAAACTGCTTGCATCAATCTTCACCTATTAACATTTAATACTTACCACGGCTGAAAAATATGCAGATGCCGATAGTCACGTTCTAATGTCAGAGGTCTTCTTTCCGTTTATTTATATGAATAAAACATGACGTTCACGCCGACCAACTTATTCGTTGCATCTCATAAAAACGAAACAAAAGGCGTGTTATGGCGGTTTTTGGTCTAAACCTATTATAGGTCTGGGAACATTGACTCCATGAAAAATATTGGGATATGGTATATATGTTTTGATATAAGAATTCTTGTTCTTGCCGTATTTTCCTCGAAAATAATCGAATATTAAAGCTTATCCAGAATCAGAAGCGGGGTAGTTTTTTATCCAATCTCGTCAGGTTTCTCAAAAAATCGATCCAATTTAAAAAAATGCCTAATCATGAAAAAACTTTGAGATGATGTTTCACTCGTCCCTTCTTGATATTAAATTTTTTTAAGGTTGACTCTAGGCTCTATGGCAGCCATACTCAAATTTTTTTCTTCTTGGGCCACTTTCAGATTTCAGTTGTGTCGTGCGGGCCGCTACGTACATAAATTACATCTGTTATTTAGGTGTTGGTAAAAAACCTATTACGTTTAATTGTTTATTTATTATATTGGGAACATTTTATTGTCATCGAAATGAGAATCCGTAAGTCGGTTTCTATATACGTTCTTTGCATATTTCATTTTGGAATAAGATGATTCACAAAGATATGTCGATGCAAAACAACGTAAGCAGAATTGGATCACATTTCTTCACAGTCTTCAATTGTTCTGGCACTATTGTCCAAAATTCAGCGTACATACTCCATCTTCTTTCTCCTCTCTTTAAAAATAACTGTATCAATCATTCTTCGTTTCAATGAACTCGTCAAACAAGTCTGCTTAATTACAATCCAAAACTGAAGCCAATTGTAAAATACTTATCGGCTCTAGGTAACATAATTTTTCTACAAGCAGTAGCAAATTTCTAATTTTTCTTAAATCTCCCTTTGAATTCGTCTGATAGTGCAGATATATAATTTGAAATTATCGAAACAGTTATCTTCGAAAATATCAATACAGTCCTCTGTAAGGAAAATTTTGAAGTACTTTGTTTTGAATTTCTTCATATTAAATACTTGGTTTTTCTATGAAAGCAAATATTGTATTTGCCATTTGTGAAGTTATTTTGTTTTCACCTTGCAAGCTTCGATTAAGGCTGTGAGTTTTTCAGTTATGTGGCATAGAAAAGCTAACAAATGGTGGTGTTGTTATTTTGCAGTTCAGGATAATTTTCATCATATTGCTGTTGTAAAAACACCATTATTTCTTGACGTAAAGAAAAAAACTGCGCCTATTATTTCCTCGGAAATTTGAATAGTTAATAGAATTTGGGTGGGCCACTTTCGAAAGCCTGGCGGGCCGCAGTTTGAGTATCGCTGCTCTATGGGAATGCAGGTAAACTTAGATTCTGCAATAAAAAACATCTCTTTCAATCAAAAATAGAGGTATTACAGTATTTTTTACAAACTTGTATGAAATTTTTGAGAGGTGCAAATTTGAGTCAGCAACCGGGTGTTATATTATGATCTACACTGAATAATTCGTTCTGAAGCTATGATTGAGTGAAGCTATGATGTATAGTTTTAAAAATGAAGATTTCAACAGTTACGAAAAGTATGTATTATTTGTAAATCGAGCGAACAAAATCCTTGGAGACACACCTTGAAAATCCATCATTTATTTTCTAAAAGGTCCCTTTTCGACCATTCCTATGAATAAAACATGCAGTTTACAACGTCGAACATATTCCGTCACACCCTATACGTACGCAAAATATGCGAAACGGCGATTTTTATACATTTTGGAAGAGCTCCCAAAGTGTATTGCATCTCCGGGAGATAAATAGGAACATATTTCCCACTGTTGATGCTTGGGTTATTTGCCTAAGGGTTTGATTCTTCATCCACCCTCGGCATCTCAACGAAGATAAGGGGGTCGCGAATAGACCTTGCGTTTTCAAGTGGCAGAGGGGAAGCGAAACCTTCTCTCGAGTGGAAGCCGTAAGTATCGTCATATTATACCGGGTGGATGATTGTGAATCGGAGGAAAATTCGCCATGGGCTAACTGTAATTTCGCGAGGGTGAATTTTGAATCGAGAGTTTAGGACAACATTTAAAGATAGTATGGAACGTGAATTTAATAATCTGTTTGAATATAAATTCGATATAAGCAATTAACTAGAATTAACCTCGGAATTAACAACGGAATTACGTACTTGCAACGTTAATTGAAAAAATATGAAGAGGCCAGGGGAAAAAAGATGAATGTCCAATCGAACTCGTTTTGAGAAAAATGGAATATTAACTTTCAAGACTCTGTGTTAATTGCACAATAAAAAAATCAATACAGCTTCACTGCCAAGCTATAAAATATATATTGCCTAACTAGTTCAACTACACATTACGGTTTTTAATACTTATTTATTAGGTTAATTAAATATTTTACAATACTTACTACCGAACATTTTATGTAAAAAAGATGAGGGTCCATATTTTGTTCAGGGGAAAAAAGGTGAGGGTCCAAAAAAATACAATGTGCTTATGAAGCAAGTTGTCAAAATGTATTACATATTATTAATGTATATAAAAAAATAGGCCACAAACTTGTATTCTTGCTCAAAAATAAATTTGAAAAGAAAAAAAAATTAATTATTATTATTAGAATGTGGTAGACTATTGAAATACTCCTGTGCAGCTTCAGAGTAAAAAATTTTCAGATATTGTAAGTCTTTGAACTAAGCTGCGGAAATGGGCAGTTTACTAAAATACAATTGCCCTGGAAGATGAAAAACTCCTTCGTTCAATGACAGTCTCTTGCGTTTTGCATCAATTACCACACTTTCTCACTGCGGTCCATTAAAAGACGCTCGATGCAAAATGAAGCGAGGGTGATGCTCTACTACTGATAGTTCTCTGACTGGGCGACTTTTGAAAGGGCACTGTTTCACATAGATATCAGAAAGGAACTTACTCCAAGCCTTGAAAATTTTCTGATCATCACAAGAGACAACCTTAAACGGTGATGGTTTGGCCCTAGCACTTTCCACGGCACTATTCCACTCACTAGGTAGCTCCACTCGAGTTTTTTGGTTGATTAACCCCATGTTTCTGTCGCACTCTAAGTACGAATGTCATCGAACAGGAAACACGAGTTTTATTGATTTTAGTCTTTTTGTGAAATGTACAATGTAGTGAATTAATCGAAAAATCGTGTAGTTTTTATTTTGCCCCCGACACGAGTCGCAGAAAATGGTGAGCTCTTCTACTTGAGGGTCTAAGTGGTTGTAGATAAAGTCAAAAAGTACAGATGACACATCGTCTGACCCCTTTTTTCCACAAACTTCAGGATATGTGTAAAATACTGCTTCTGCGGTGGTCAACACATGAACATTAAACATGTAAAAAGATAACTGTCGACGATAATACACATCATTAGTTTGAATATTAGGAACTGGGAGGTTTTTTTCAAAATCCATTGCAATAGCTTCTTTTTGAGGGTTCTGTTGTGCATCTTGCCTAGCAGCTCTTTTCCGATCATAGAAAGTTTTTGCTTTGCGTAAGTGTAGGTCCTTTTTTGTTTTCAGGGACTTTAATTCATCACTTAACTGTTTTTTAAATTTTGTTATTTAATGCATCAATTTGAACCGATACTTCGTCACAAAAACTACAGGTGTCACTGCGAGGGTATCCAAAAGATATGTTGAATTTTGAAATGAATATTTCTCTGTATTTCTCATACGAAACTTTGTGATCTGGAAACTTTTCCTTGTACATATTGTACATTTTTTTGACATTAAGATCGTCGGGCAAGTACAGCTTCTTGGATTTGGCTAAGCTGTAGTGCGATTTCCTTGCTTGAAATGACTTGATGTGCTCGAAAACCGAATCAGCTACTTATTCAAGAATTTTGTGAGGCCTGTTCTCGTGTTTACCACGTTTATCAAGGGGAGCCTTACCGGTAGTTTTGAGTGCTTCTTGTAGGGTCTGCACTCTTTTGGCAGTGATCCCATGAAGGGATGAAAAAGCCTTGTAGCATATAGGTATTTCACAAAGATCATTGTTCTTTAAGGCTCTGACCTTGTAGGTATAAATACTAGACTTCAGACTGCAATAACTTTGTACTCTCATCTTTCTTGCCTGAAACGGATAGCCTATCAGATTCTACAGGTTCACGTCTATAAGAAATAACCTCTATCTCAAAACCGACACAAATTGGACCCTCATCTTTTTTCCCCCTGGCCTCATATTCATATATCGGATATAGCCCATCAACAACAATTTGTCACTTTGATTTATTTTTCTGGCATATAGCAGCGTTTCTCAACCATTCAGGATTTTTGACTCAATGTTCAATCATAATTTTTATTGCGCTCACCTCATGCAATGGAACGTGTACAATAATAATGTATTTTGAGTTTTTCGGCTCTAAACGTACACTAATGTTATACATTATAAATTACCAAGAATATACGCAATTTACTGATATTTGGCAACACTTCTCAGATAATATTCTTTCTTGGATATACCCACTCCCCATGGGGGACTCAACCTCAAAGGTTGAGAATCTCTGACGTATGGCATAAAGACACATTAATATCAATAATTTTAAGAATACAGTAAGTGAATTGATGCAAGCTATCGATTCTGAGTTCATCATCAGAAAATCTTCACATGTTTCCTCCTAGGACATTCTTCTGTGATTTTCTCTTCAGTTTCGTTTTCGCCACACTCGCAAAGGGGGGTTGGTTATTTACCCCATTCATGCAGTCATAAGCGCATCGAACATGCTGGGTATGAATCTGTTCAGAGTAGACATTGTTTTACGTGGTTAGTCGTAGCCCGGTGTTTTTTGGGTAATGCACGACATTTTGTTGTTTTACTTGGTGTTACATTCTTCGCTCCAGGCGTTAGCCCTGCTAAAGTTTTCTGCTGTGGCAGTTTTAGGTGGTGGATTTCTAGATCATTTTGATGATACATTCGAACTGAAACTTGGGAAAATCAAAGATGAAGTAATAACGTTAGAAAAGGAGAGTGAGGAATTGAAGTATAATTTTTTCTATGAAAATGTATAACACAAACAAATGTATAAAAATTCAAAAAAAAAGTGCAACAAGCTTCAATTACAATCAAATGATTCCTGATGATTCGGTCTTGATAATGACAACATTTGTAGATAACTGCACGCTGAGAATTAAAATCAGTGTTAATATTTTATAGCATGAGGTACTCTGTTATCAAGTATCCCCTTTTGATTCGATTTTATTTTTAATTGATTAGGCCATACCTTGGTTAAAATCCATACCAATATTTTTATGAAAAACGTGTTTGATTTTCATCATTACCTTAGGCATGTCGTTTCCTTACAAGGCGTCTTCATCAGATAGAACTGCATAAAATTTTGGTATCACAGATTCAACTTATTTCAATGATTTATTAAATGAGGATCATTCATTTGATACAGATTTCCATATTTTACATATAGATTCAATTTTCTTATAAGATTAGATATTTAATGAAAAATTCACTTTTTTTCATACTCACCCTTTTTGAATTTCGAAATTGAAACAAACATATTTAGTAAGTAGGTATTTTTTATTGATGTTATATGATTTATTATGAAAATATATATCACAAAAAAAAAATATTTCCAACTAGCTGCCCCGGCAAACGTTCTTCTGCCATATAAATTATTTTTATCTATTCATCTATCTGCCGATGTATATCTACCTATCTAACTATATATATATATATATATATATATATATATATATATATATATATATATTAATATATATATATATATATATATATATATATATAGATCTGGATAGTTATCTATCTATCTGTCTATCTATCTATCAATTTATCTGACCGGACAAACGTTCTGCCATATAAATTATTTTTATCTATCTATATTTCTATCTATTTATCTATCTAACTATCTATCTATCAATCTATCTGACCCGGCAAAAATGTTAATCATTGAGAGTATGAAAAATATATTACGACCTATTCTCAAACCGAGTGCCATCTTGCAGCCCTATTGCGGATCTGTCCATAAAATTAAAAAAAATGAAAATCGCGATGCAAAAATAGGGGTTGATCGTAGAAGGGTAAACAATTGAGAGTAATATGAATTTTTCTATTCTAAGTCATGACAAAATAAAAGTGACATAGATTAGATATCATTTTATATGGTGGTTGAATATTCTCAAATTTTCTAATTTCCCGCGCAATTTTCTTAATTTTTTCTTTCATAAGAACTTTCTTCTGGCAATAAAAAACGAAACAAAAAAAGAATTAGTGAAATCGGTCCAGCCGTTCAAGCGTGATGGCGTGACCAAGGGAAATAAAGATTTATTTTTATATATAGAGATTTAAAGTTTTTATCGCACTTATCAAATCATCAGCTCCTCAGGTTAACTTCTAATCTGATCTCGGTTTATACTGAAAATACGGATATTCATTCGTCATTCGAACAAATTGATAGGCTCTTTTTCGCACCATAAATTTGAGTTAATCATCACAACCTTATCCCAACCTCAAAACTTGTCTTATTTCGTTTGTTATACATCCATCTACTCATCCTTCCGTTGAAAGAACAACCACTCATCATTCAAATTTAAACATATCCTACCCCTAAACACACGACCTGGTGTTTTTCTTTCCCAACAATCCTCTACGCGAATTCAACCCCCGAGACGTCGTAACCCGCAGTTTGTTTGTTTTAAATTACGCATTTCAACCTGTATTTGTAAGCCTCCCTCGGCGTGCTCTTGACAGCTGTAATAATTCCCACCCCTCTCGCACCTCGCTCTTATTCGTATGGCGGCCGCAGATTTTTCACATTCTAAATTTTCAATATGCGGGGACAACTCCATTTTCACTTGAGTAGAGGGTGTGTGGGTGTTTGATGGGTTGAGCTTATACCGTGGACGTTTTCAAGAGTGATGATGGAACATTATTGTGTGGAAATATTGCGTGAGAGATCACTTGATGTTGGAGATTTGAGTGTTGCGTAGGTACTCCGCTTTTGTTGCCGAGAGAATTTTTTAAGGGGGCTCGAATTTATTCCGGGTTAATCCTGCTATTCGTTCGAAGAGTATCGGGAACGACGAAAATTGGAATTGAGCATTGGTGGTAGTTTTTGAAGAATAGAGATATTTTGGACCTATACTGAATTTAATAATGTTTTGGATTAATTGGGCCGATACTTGGTGTAAATTGATAAACATATTAAAAAAATTGTTAATAATAACAATCTACACATCTATTATAAGAAATAACGCATGATGCACGTTTCGGTGGAACTTCACCTTCTTCAGATGCTGATGGCAAACTAACTATGTTTCTCTGTTATATCGAAAACAAGAAATAAAGAGATGGCAAATTGTGTAGAAGGGGTAAATAAGAAGATGGTTACAAATAATTATTAGAACAGAAAAATCCCATTCTGAACTGCTAGTCAGGTAGTTCGGTAATTTTGAAAAGATTGAAAAGGGGGCTTGAAGTATGATCGATTTGGCAATTCAATAGGAGACCGGAATGCTTGTATTTATTTATCTGTAATGATTCTAAAAAATTAAGTTTATTTTATTATTTTAAAATATTAAATACTAAAAGTAAGGTAATTAAACTTAATTTTTTAGAATCATTACAGATAAATAAATACAAGCATATCGGTCTCCTATTGCATAGCCAAATCGATCATACTTCAAGCCCCCTTCTCAATCTTTTCAAAATTACCGAACTACCTGACTAGCAGTTCTGAATGGGATTTTCCTATTCTAATAATTATTTGTAACCATCTTCTTATTTACCTCTTCTGCACAATTTGTCATCTCCTCATTTCTTGTTTTGGATATAATAGAGGAACATAGTTAGTTTGCCATTAGCATCTGAAGAAGATGAAGTTCTACCGAAACGTGCGTCATGCGTTATTTTTTTTAATAAATGTGTAAATTGTTATTATTAACCATTGTTTTAATAAATTTAATAATATCCTGGCAGTTGATAATCATATTACAACAAGTAAAAATTAATCGAAAAATAGACTAGACTACTAAAGCCACCTAATGTATCAATAGAAACCACCAATTTCAGAGAAAATTCTTCGTATCCTGGAATGTTCAGAAACATGAAATATTACTTGGATGAATCTTCAGTACCTAAATATTATATGCTGTTGAGTGTTATTTTATTCTGGAACGTTAGGGTTCTATTTCGAATAATGGATTGTGTGAATTTATATCACATTTTTTATTTGCTTGTGCGGTGCTTGCACAAAAATACATTCAATCTCTGAGTTAAGATGGCAATGGTTGTGTAAAATAGTTGAAACTCACAAAGGATCGTACCTCAACATTTTTTTTTACAGCTTGGAACTTTAAGTAATTTTCAAATTTTGTTCTCCAATCTCTAAATTGTGCATATGTCAGAGAATCAACTAGTTTTTCAGGTCCTGGTACTGCAGAAGAGAGACATAACCTTGTACGAGTAGGTTCTTGATTCTGATCAATATTTTTGTCCATAATATTTACTATTTCACTGGACTCAATAGTTTGATCAACTTTCCTATTAGAAACACTATTTGACGTTCCTCCAATGTCAATTTTTTCCATAAATGCAGTTAATCTATCCAATTTTTCTTGAACATTTTTGGTTAACTCATAAATATTATTTTCTAGAGATTTAACTGAATCTTGTGTTGCTGCAATTGAATCTTTCACATGCTTCATCTTGTCCTTCGAATTTTCGCAACTCTTCCTCTTGGGCATGTTTGCACTACTTCGTTTACTTATTCAGGACTATAATTAAATTCGTGATACCGACTGCGTCATGTTATGATAATAAATACGGTTGCAAAAGATAAGAGAGACTTTATTATTTCTCTATTGATTGACAACTGTCATTCTTAGTCACTAGATATAACTACATAATATAACACTCACCAAATTTCAACCCTCTAACTAAAGCTACTGAGACTGTGGAGGTGCGCAAATACTCAAAAACCACGAAAAAAAAACAAGAAATGAATATGAAAATGGCACTTCCTTAGCATCAATTTGATTAACGTACAAGTTTTTAACCCTCAACCCTTTAAAAATTGAATTTTCCGCATCATACGCCCTCCACAAAGCCCTAGAAAGCTGAATTTTGAATGTGTTGTTTGTTATTCATTTCCACATCTTTCGCCAACGATAATGTATCTTCCTGTTATTTCATTTCCCATAGTTTGTAAATTCCATAATTTTGAGTGAGTTTACCTAAATTTTGATAGTTTCGTTTTGCCTCGAAAAAACTCCAGATATCAAATGGAGATATAAAACCCTCCCGGCCTTTACCGTTGACTTTCGATACAGCTCTATTATTTTCGGGGTAAGTAAAAAGGACTAAAAATTAACAAAAACAATTCGAAATATATTCCCGCCTCTTTTCCAGAATTCAAGTAGGCGTAATATACATAAACCAATTTTCCACCGAAGTTTATCTTGCGAAGTTGTCGAAAGTTTCAAATTAACGAACACCCGCCCCCTCAGCTCTGTATCGCCGACCCCTCGGGCGCGTTCGTGTCTGAAGATTAAACAAGGGAGATACTTCCGTGGATAAAGAAACGAAAAAAGAACGTAATTACGTGGCGCGTCTCTTCGCCGAAAACCGCAACTCCGTGACAACCCCCCGCCCCTCGCGACCGCCAAACCGTGCGATTTTCTTGGAGCGCGCGACATTTTGCCTACGCAAAGCCCGAGAAACCCCCAAGCTCGCGAGCGGTAGCAGATGGTCCAAGGGCGGCTGCAGTGCTGACGGGGATGGGATCGCGGGGGGCGGTTATTGATCCGAAAGTGAAACTGACGGCGACGACCGGACCAGATGGCGTTTAGCAAACTTTCGATTTCCTCAAGGAGAGTGAAGATTTGGGGATGAAGGAGGTTGCAATTTGAAAATGCCCTCGCTTTGACAAAAACTAATTTCGAGGCGACGTTTGATAATTGAGGGGTAGATCGAGATACTTATCGGTAAAGAATGAAAAAATTAAAAAATCGAGTCTGTTATGTGTCACCAGATTGGAACGAAATTCCTTTTGGCTTATATTATGTATTAAAAGCAGGCACAAAGAAGTGAAACGTTTGACAATTAGAGCAAATGGAAACTATCTAAAACAGTGATATTCTCAGGAGAGTGAAGTTTTTTCAGAATTTAGTAGACAAAAGCAATTTATTCAAAGAAACCGTATTTTTAAATTAAACCCTTGACACAGTTTCAGGAGATAATAACAAATTTAATTTACAATTGCTTTGGGTTTCTAGCACATTATCAAAAGTTTTTCGAGACTTTTGATAACCAGGCTACCAAACATTTTATTAATTCTATAGGTGGATTTATTCTATATTATTTCCAAAAAACAGAATTCATATAACTTCATAAACTGAAACTCATTTCATCCGATTGTAAAATTTTCCCAAAATAAAAAATTCATGAATATCGTTCCTCAGAATTAACATGTTTTAAAGTAGGTATTCAAAAATTTCTTAAATGAAGTATATTATATATATATATATATATATATTTATATATATATATTTATAAATATATATATATTTTTTTATATATATATATGTATATATATATATATAGAAGAAGGGTAGTCTTTGCTGACTAGTTAGGATGCAATAAGGATAATAATATTTGGGTATAGCAGCAAGCAAAACGTGTACTCTTATAACACTATATTTCCGATATTTCGACAATGATTATTGTCATCTTCAGGGAAGCTACAAAATAAGCACAAAAGAAAATCAACAAATGCTCCATAACGGCCAACAGCAAAAATACTCACTGTGTCTTTGAGAATGATTGCAAAAGGTGTAAAGATCGAGATACTGCATTATTGATTTCCACAAAACATTATTGATCGAGAACACAGGCGTGATGATCATCAACTGACATTACAAGTTAAAAAGTTAAAATGGTCATAATAAATTAAAATGAAACATAGTTAATTTTGAGGAAATTAAACATTATTGAGTTTAAGTTAAGTTAAAGACTAAAATAATATAATTATCTACTTCGTCATTTCATATTGACTGAAAAAGGGACGCGACCAGCCATCTTGATCAAGAAAGTAGACATAGACAACATCAAAACAAAAAACTCCAATGTGAAAATATGATAATTTAGGACCACAGATTGGTCACTGCTAACAAATAAAATAGCCAGAAGTATAAAAGACTCAGAGAAAGAAAGGCAACTTTTCTCTCACTCGACATTTCTTAAATGGATGTTTTTATCTAACTCTAACAAAAAGGAATAAATTTCACTAAGATGATTTAAATCAGTTTTTTTATTTAAGAAATTTTCTGATTGTGAAATGTAAGCCATCTCCAAAAACAGTCTCTTAGCAGAATTTCTCTCTCTTGTCAATATTTTGGTGTCATTGAAATTCATAATATGTCCTGTAATATTAACATGTTCACTTAAAGCACATCTTTCAGGATGACACCTACAGTCACTCTTATGTGAGGTAATTCTATCCTTGAGGGCTCTAGACGTCTGACCTATATATAATCTATCACAATTGGAGCATGGGATGCTGTAAACTATATGAGATTGTGAAGTTAAGGGTGTTTTATCCTTTACTTTGGTGAAAATGGAACTTATTGTTAAGACTGTTTTATTGGCAATTTTAATGTGACAAAGAGACCTGAAAATTCGTGACAACCTTTGGGAAACATCAGTGATATAAGGAAGTGAGGTGAAGAAAAATTGAGTTTGGGTCGAATCAGCTGCTTCATTGGTAGCAGTTGCAACCTGTGAGACACTGTGATTGTGATAGATGATTATATATAGGTCAGACGTCTAGAGCCCTCAAGGATAGAATTACCTCACATAAGAATGACTGTAGGTGTCATCCTGAAAGATGTGCTTTAAGTGAACATGTTAATATTACAGGACATATTATGAATTTCAATGACACCAAAATATTGACAAGAGATATATATATATATATATATATATATATATATATATATATATATATATATATATATATATATATATATATATATATATATATATATATATATATATATATATATATATATATATATATATATATATATATATATAGTGCTGACGAAATTTTTCTCATTCAAAAAAGGGTCTTGAGAATACTGTGCGGGTTGGGCTTTCGAGAATCCTGCCGCGGAGTTTTTAGATCCAACAGAATACAAACAGTGTTTAGTCTATTCATTTATCGTCTTTTAGTCTTCCTCAAGTTGCAGAAAAGTTATTTTTCACCATATAAGTATTAATGAGAATAATACTAGGCAAGTTCATCCCTCCCTCTTTCCAATCCATGGTACTACTAGATTTGAAAGAGGACCTCTGTATATGGCCATGCGTTTGTTTAATTTGCTTCCTAAGCATTTACATGTTATTGAAGATTTTAGGTTGTTCAGAAATCGCATTTATAGTTTCATTTTGGACGGCGAACCTTATTCAATAAATGAATTTATTACATTTTGTGAAAAATAAGTTATTTTCATTTTGACTTGTCTCTATTTTATTCAGTGCAATATTGTTATATCTGTAATGTGAATAATTATTGAGATTAATAAACATTATCATTAATATATATATATATATATATATATATATATATATATATATATACATATATATATATATATATATATATATATGACATCTTTTCTCTGACCACTTGGTGCAAAAGTATTTATAAAATAATATATTACAAGTGAAACCCTTGGCTTGTGTTTTATTTTGATATATATTTTAGAACAATTTATTCAGTCGCAAAATATTTCTCCTCTTTCAGTGCGAAGATAAAAATTTCATCGATATTGAGCTTTATCTTAATTTTTGAAACTTTTAATCTCATGATAGTGTTTGGTCATATTGACCAACTATGATCAATATGAGCAACTCCCATTTCAGAAACACGAAATATCTATATATCAATACGTCAAGAGAAAATTTGTTTTAAATTTATTACGCACAGTTTGAAACTCCAATACTGGGAAAACTTCCAAATTCATCTGAAGCATCTATTTCCGATCGATGCTTATTCAAGACGAACGTTAATTATAAAATATAGCAAAATCACTTCTAACTTGGAAAATCCAAATTTGGAAGCCGGAAAACTCCAAAACGGGCTAGGCAACGCTGCAGCTGATCTAAAGTACAGAAATAGGCATCGATTCGTCTTGATAACAGCTGAAACAGAAAACGTCATCAATCATCTCCAGTCATGTCCGTTCCTCGGTAACGGGTGTCTATGATATGCAGATTTCGATTGTTCGCTGCGCTCGTACTCGACTTGACGAGTTATTATTGTCCCGATGTGATTTACATGGGGTTTAACGACCTCCGCAGTAATTAAGGGCGTCTGGGTTGAGATGAAATTGGTTTAACATTTACTGTTGCGCAGCTCTAAATGTGAAGATCCAGAAACTTGCCTATCACTAATGACCAAATAAACCTTAGGATTATTATCACTATTATTATCATTAAATGATAACAAAGCGGCCAGAGACCTATATAACTGATACATCATTAAAAAAAAGAAATATATAAAATAACAAAAAGAAACAAAAAAAATTAATTCGAAACCGTTTCCTTCACAGTTATCTCAAATATAAATCATAATGAGTTTTGAAAGATTGCACAGATATAGCATTAACAACATCTCATAGTGGAGAATGCCAGTCGCTAAATACTCGATTAGACAAACAAGTTTTGCGGAACAGAATATGG
>JARQZK010003777.1:67500-92500 GCA_030704885.1 Cynegetis impunctata
TGTAACTTTATCAGAATTATGTTCAAAATCAACGAGTGCAACTAGAAATAAATCTATACAATTGCCAAAAAGAACATTAAAAATAAGTAAAAAAAGATCTTATATCAAAGCTATCCTAGTCTTTAATGCATTACCTTATAAACTAAAAAATATTGAAAATAAAATTGAAAGAAAAAAGCAGCTAAAAGAATATATTAGACGTAATAATATTTGATTGTGCATCAGGTGACGACTGTGATACAAACTAAAGAAGGTTTTTAGAAAATATTTAAAGCCTAGTTTTTTAAGTTACTTATATTATTTTTTAGTTTAGATTTAATTACCGGCCTCACGCACAGGTAACTTTGATTACCTCTGTGAGGATATACTATTTATATTAGTGTTTAAGCTATGTATTTTGTATATTTAAAAAAAAAACTGGTAATAAATACAATACAATAGTAGTCCTAGTGGAAATCTCTTTCCAACAAAACAAATGGTGTCATGGGACACCCGGTTGGAGCGAAGTTTATTTCGCTTTATATTACTTATTAAATAGCAGGTATAATGAAATAAATTAACATCTGAGAGTGATTAAATGAAAATAAATGATGGAATAGTAATAAAAATATGAAAATCATTGTTAATTCTTAAAGAAAATCATCCAAAAGAAATTGTAACAATTTCATCAATCTTTTCCGTTTTCATGTAATCAATTTTTTCGATGTCTTATTAATAACTTTATAAAGAAATAAAAACACTAACTTTTCACAGGTTGGAATAAAAATCTATTGAGTAAACGCGCTTCGTCAGAACATTGACTTCATCTCGTACTAAATTATGATAGTACAAAACAATCTATTTATACGAAAATTGAATATAACAGAGGGGTTCCCAGAGAAAATAGATAACAATAAGCAATTAATTCAGAGTTATTAGTAGGTACATTGAACAAATTAAGGAGAGGAGAAGGGTTTACTTCAATCTGGTCGTTAACTAGGTTTCCGGAATTTTTATATTTATTGATGTATAGGGATTCCCAACAGTTGGTTTTATGGAGACTATTCTGTAATTGTAATATGTTGAAGGTATGGTTTTTTGAATAAGATGGCACGCATAATTAGAGTCAGTTTTCTGCTTAATATAGCTACGTTGGTGTATTCGAGTTTTTTTACCAAGCTAGTTAGTCGAGTATGTTAGGTACGCTGGCTAGTATTTGGGAGGTCTCGGGTTCAAACCCCGGGGCCGACTGATCTGCCATGAGTTTTTCTCATAGGTTTTCTCATGGTAATGTAAGTCACTGCTTGCCAAACTCATAAGGCGAATGCTGGGCCAGTATTAATCCTCTGAACCCTACCCACATTTCCTATGTTCCATAAATATCCCGTCTCACCTATCCTTAATGCACTTGTACATACAAGTGTATCATCTGATCTGGCTGAAGGAGTTAATCCCAAACTCAAGCTGCCCGCCTCCCTGACACATACTTCACGGAGGAATGAAACACGTGTGTTTCCTTTCCTTTTTCCTATTCGAGTTTTGAAATTTCTGATTGTACGTCCTATATAGAATTTGTCACAATCGTTACAGTCGAGTCTATAAACACCAGTACGTTCATCTCTATGAATTTTTGATTTGTAATTTTTTTTTCTTGTATCAGTCAAATTTATTTCTGTTGCACATTTTCTATTTTCCAAATCCCAAGAAATAAATTTTGAATCCAATACATAATTTGTTAACCTAACCTACTTTTTTCATTTTAAAGGCTTCCAATATCTAGAAAACGCTGAAAAGATTGAAAAAAAAAGAAAATATTTGTATAGAAAAATTAGGAGAAAATATTGTTTGTAATCGCATAAATTTATGAAGAATAAATCTTGAAGAAAGAACACTAGAGTTATTTATCATTCATCTTCTAAATTATCAACATTTTCTATTCATTAAAGAATTTTAATTTCTTTTAAAATATATTAGCTTCGTGAATTGGTCATGAAGGTTTTGATTCGTTCCCGTACATACAGACACATTCCACACTTCAACCTCATCTCGACTTCACACGAGACTGTGATGAAAACTTGTGTAATCTAAAACGTGCGCTTAATCAAACTTTAAGACTTCAAGCCAACAATTGCAACAATCTTCCTGCGGAAACTTATCAACTCTATTCCAGCGTTTTCGTTCTCTGATAACAATTTCAACTTTTTAATTACTTCGTCTCTTAATGAAATGGACCACTTTCGATCCACTTAAAATTCCCCACTTAAGCCGTAATATCACATTTTATGCACAGGAAAAACAATTTTAAAATGTTGTTATAATTGTTAATCGGGACCAGGTTTATGCGCAAGTTAAAATAATCATCAGAGTAATTTCACAATCGATTCAAAAATTCCATTTTCGAAACATTTCAAGATTCAAAATATTGTGAATAAGTACATAAATATTTTTCATGAAATCTAAACTTTGCGTATTTATTCAGTAATCTGCTTTTTAGTTAATTTAAAAAACAAATTACATCAAAAGCTTTTTCAATAAGTATCCTACTAAGATTATTACGTAAACATATCTTTACAAATTGACCAAGGAGACTGAAAATTGATAGATTCACTCGATAAGTTCTATTTATTTCGTATTTGAGGTTATCAACACTGACCAGTCCAAATTTTGCATATTATGTTAGCGAATACTTTACAGATTGTCTACAATGCTGTTAGTTTTGTCCATAAAAGTACACAATTCATCCTATTTTTTATTACATTGTGATTGAATCCGAAATACGGTGCATAAACGGAGTGAAAGACATTAAACTCTACAAAAAGTAATATGACACTAATAATGAAATAATTAGAGCAATTAAAATATAAAACGAAGCGCATTTAATGAAAGTAATCAAACTTTATCGCTGAAGATAATGTAGGTACGGAATTTAAAAACATTAATGAAAGGATTACCATCGTAAATTAGAAATATCTCGATTTTTTAAGTTAGTTCGCGAATTTGCATAATCTCTTCGGGTTCATTAATATGCTGATCTCAGCATTGATTGCAATGAAAAATTTCAGAGTGTGTAAAATTTTTTATCCGCTAAATTTTCGTAATGAACGCAATTATTTTTCTGTTGATTAAGTTTTAATTATTCTTTTTCTTTTTCAGGTAAGATTGATGCTATTGCGAACTGTTCAGTTTGTAAGTTTATTTTTATTATTTGGTTTGTATATCGTGAAACTTTTTATTTTATAATCATTCGATTTCAAGCATTGAGAAAATATATTAATACTCTGTTGTTTTCGGTGGTAATTTAGAAATTATCAAGAAATGAGTGTTTTAACAGGTTTTTACTTTGAAAACCTGCTTAGTAAAATGGGTGCGATTAGCAAAGTTAGGATCAAGATAATCTTTCATTTCATGACGTTTTATGATACTTGGCACCAAAAACTCAATTTCATATATCTATATATATATATATATATATATATATATATATATATATATATAATATATATATATATATATATATATATATATATATATATGTATATATATATATATATATATATATATATATATATATATATATATATATATATATATTTATTTATTTATTTATATATATATATATATATATATATATATATATATATATATATATAAATATATACACACATATGTTCATATGTATGTATGTATAAGCTTATGTATTTTAGCGTTGTTTACACGCAATTTTGAAGAAATAGGGTTGAAAGTTTGTGAATAGGTAGTTTCGAATTATATCTTGGATGGGATTGGTGTTGGTTCGAATTGGTTCTCGGGTTGACCCCACTGGGGGCGGGGTAAATAAATCTTGTTTACACGATAAACGGCGCAATTTTGAAGCAATAGGGTTGAAAGTTTGTAAATAAGTAGTTTCTTATGATATCTTGGATGAGTTTTGGTGCGAATTGGTTGGGGGGGCGTAATTTTGTAGCAATAGGGTTGAAAGTTTGTATCTAGGTAGTTTTGTATGATATCTTGAATGGGATTGGTTTTGATGGTTTGAATTGGTTGTGGGGTTGACCCCCCCGCGGGAGGAAATAAATCTTGTTTACTTGATAAAGGTCGCACTTTTGGAGTAATAGGGTTGAAAGTTAGTTAGTGGGTATTTTCGAAAGATGTCTTGGATGGAATTTGTTTTGTTCAAATTGGTTAGAGGGTTGACGCCCTGCCCAACTAGCAATTCGACCTCGTTAGAGAAATAATATACTTTATAATTGTTTTATTAACGCTTCGTAAAAACTTTTATGTTTTATAAAGTATTCATTCAGGATAAATTTGTTGCGCTCAACTGTTCTGTCAATAAAACTGTTCTGAAAACGTTTTTACAGCAAAACTATAAAATATTTGTTTAATAAGTTATACAGCTATTTTATAAACGTTTATAAAATACTTTGTATAAAACATATTAGCTCTGAATATTACTTTGCTCTAAAGGCATTTTATAAAGGTGCGTTTTCGGATTAATTTATTGCTATAAAAGCAATAATAAAACTGTTTTGTTACGAACAAAATAGTTTTTTAATTGTTATTTATAAATGTGAATTGTTTTCTGCAGCAAATTGGTATGAAAGCGAGTGACTATAAAATTGTTGTTTTATAGTTTTCCAAAAGATAGTTAAAAAACAAATATGTTGCGCGAGGGAGTCTTTTAAAATTAAAATGTTAACACAACAATAATTATAAAACTATTATAAACTAGCCATTTTTATTTCGTTTGTTGATATTTTTGTTTGGATGTACAAATTAAATGTCGTACAGTAGCTGGAAAAAAATTAAAAGAAAAGTTGTTTTAGCTCTAACAATCATTCAGAGACCTTGGAGATTAGCAATCGAAATGACCATACTATTCCAACAGAGGAGTCTGATGGACTCAACATTAATTGCGTTTCTCATCAGGCAATACCACAGAACAATGTTCACCGGGAAGCTGAAATAGAAAGTTGAATTGTCGAATTAGATGCTGATCCTGGCGATCAACATCATTCTGCAAGCAGTTTGTGCGAGAGCAAAAATGCAAAGTTGAGAGAAGACATTCGGTCATGGGCAGTATCAAATAATATTCCCCATTTATCTCAAAAGAGGCTTTTTGCTGTACTTAATGAACGCATACCAAATTGTCTACCTCGAGATCCTCGAACCCCTTTTAAAAACCAGACAAACAATTTTTTTAACGAAAATTGGTATGGGAAACTACTGGCATAATGGTTTGGAATCAAGTTCAAGAAATGCTCTGCACAAACTAAGTGACATTCCAAAAACTATTTAAATTAACCTTAATATGGGCGGACGCCCAATTTTTAAGAGCAGCAAAAACATGTTTTGGCCTTGATTTGTAATATTAACGGATTTCAATTATTAGGCCCATGATAATCGGCATGTACATTTTTCATGATTTGATGAGAAAATGTATGTGATTTACTTTTTATGTACAACTCTAAAGTACACCTCTGCCTATACAAATCCTGTTTGATTTCAATAACAACTACTTACACAGCATAATTATCCTGGATCGGATAATTTTGATTTATAAGGATTGTATAAGAAAGTGGCCATGTTGGGAGCCTTTAAATCGACAGCCATTTAAATGCGAGCCTTCACCAACATTTTTAAACTATATTTTTTCGTGTCTCCTAACATTTTCATGAAAAATGAATATGCTGGACAGGTTAGTTTATAATGTAGAAGGTCCTTATAAACTGTTTACCAAAGATATATCTTGTTTTTTTTAAATCATTAATTAAATTATATTTTGAATTTCCTTAATTATCATAATTCGGGAAGCGCGTTAAAATTTTATTAGAACTGTACCATATACTTAACAGTAAATTTAATTTCGCAGCCACATCTGCACCATAGGTGCATTTTTTTACTCATTCTTTTTATTACTCTTTATTCCGAAGCAGCCATTTATCATTATTGTATGTTTGCTACCATATTAACAGGTCTTAGTATCTTCTTACAACAACTAAAGAGACTAATTGCATATTCACAAACAATTTTGTGTGAATAGGAATGTTAAAAAAACTTTATTATCGTGTAACTATTGGCAGTCGTAGCAAAAGTGCTAAAGTTGCGAGCTTTATAAAACATTCACAAAACGTTGTCATAACGACTCTAAAAAAGTCCTAGTAAAAGAGCTGTTATATAACAAATTTATAAATGTTTTCCTAAATATTTATAAGACATTTATAAATGTTCTAAAAACTGTTTTATTATAGAAGCAAACAACATATATAGAGCAAGTCTAACAGGCGATTTGTTTTATAATCTGCGCCAATTCCATGCTCATAAGAGCTGTAAGAACATTGTGAAAGTGTTAATAAAATAGTGAATGTTTTATAAAATACGTTCGGTAAACGTTCTAAGAACCATTATAAAAATTAAATTGTTAGTTGGGTGGGGGAAGAAATAAATCATGTTTACCTGATAAAGGGCTTAATTTTGTAGCAAAAGGATTGAAAATTTGTGAGTAGGTAGTTTCGTATGATATATTGGATGGGATTGGTTTTGATACGAATTTCTAGGGGGTTGACCCCCCAGGAGTGAAAATAAACCTTGTTTTCCAAATTTTAATTTTGGGAGAAATGAGATTTAAAAATTAGTTCGCCAGAGAAGTTTCACTTCTGACATGTGGACTTTGTACGCACGCACTTTTTTTTTTTTCAATAAAATGAATTATTTTCTCAGTAATAATATGGTTTATTGAAACTATGTTACGAAGGGCTAACTAACTAGAGGTCTTCCTTATTTTCATTTCGTTTTGCTATTGAATCGTGATTTTTCATACCATGATTTATTCTCTTCGAATCGCAACTCGAGACGATTCACTTCGCGTAAAAAATACGACTGATCTTTGCTGCTCACGCGTTTTTTTTATTCGTTATGCTCAATCTGTTCTTGATAATAACATAGTTCCTACCATAAATTGAGTGTTCAGTTCGTGATCCCCTTCCAGAGTATTCGTATTCTGGTGTAATATTCTGAGACGGTTCGAAGATGAACTGAAACCCTCGACATAAGTGGGTCCTTTACGCACATTCAAAGTCATAACTTAACCTCCAGAAGGGCATCTAAGTTGTTTGGTACTGAATGAGACGGGCTCTATATTCCGGGCAATCGACCTGTGGAAAATGGCCATTCCAGACATTGCTCCCTTGACTTTCGGATCGAATTCCAAACTACCGAAGAAGGGTCCAAATTGGCAAAGCGCAAGGGTTGTCCCTTTTGAAAAACCAAATTTTAATATCGAATTATTATAATCAAAAAAGACGAGAGGTGTAATGGAATACAATTTCCTTTGTGTATTACGTATTGAATTGCAAAACAATAAAGTAAATTTGAAACGTTTGGGAGTAAGTAATAAAAACGAAAAAAAATAAAGGAATGTTAATAAAATTATAAATGAAAAAAGTTTCCAAAGTGATGAAAATATACATTTTATCATCAATTATTACTTAAATATCGAATAATTATGAACTCAATTAATAAGTTCAATATTAGAAATGATATGTTTGTGATTCAATTTTATGTTAATGTCTCGAAAAAATTGCATCGTTAGTGATGATATTGTATCTTGTTGTAGATTTGGCTTAATTATTGTTTTTTTTAACGGATGAGGCCTTACTCCTTGAAAATCAATTGTTAACGTGTTTGAGAAATGAAACTCTGAGTTTAACGATTTTCACATGTAACTGCATGCAACTATGTTGTTTTATTATATGTGAAAATCCTTAAACTCAGAGTTTCATTTCTCAAACAAATTGAATTATACCTGAGATTGAATTCTCGCACATCACTTGGTGAAACATCATAAAGAATAAAGTATAAACTTTAAAATAAAACACACTTGGCTTATGTTTCACAATATAAAAAATATTTAGATACTGTATTTAGCAGTAATGAAAGTCGACATGTCTCGAGTTGTGCAATATAGAAAGCAGAACATTCGTCGCAAAATATTTTTTATTCATTCATACATAGGTTGTTCACTATTCCATAATCGGAAACAAATTTTCAAACCGATGTTAATACAATTAAATTATTAGCCACCAATAATGGTTACAATGAAAGTCTTATCGATAAGCTCATTGGGAAAAAACGAATAAAGAATCTTTTGCATTCAATAGACCCCACGCAAACTATTAATGAAGAACAAAAATACTTCCCAATGAATTATGTGCCGAATTTGAGTAGCAAAATTTGTAACAGACTATCGAAAAATAATGTTAAAACAATTTGTACAAATAAAAGAAACTTGAAGTCATTCTTGGTTAATAATAATGAAAAATTTAACATCGGAGAAAACAGTGGTGTTTACAAAATATTTTGCGACGAATGTCCTGCTTTCTATATTGGACGAACAGGAAGAAATATAAACATTCGTGTTGGAGAACATAAAAAGTTGATTTTACAAAATGAAAATACCACTGGCTTCTCCGAACATTGTATAAAATTCAATCGTTTTCTGGATTTCAACAAAACCCAATTGTTACATTCAGGTAACAAAGGAAAGCGACTTGACCTTCTTGAAATTCTCGAAATAAGTTCCGCCCATAATAGTCAATTACCCCTTTTAAACGAACAAATTGATTTTCAGGTATCACCTTTGCTATTGTCTGTTTTATAAAACAAGATGTAATTCTCTCCTGTGGTCAGTCTTGATAATGAGTTCATGACTCGAAACATGTCGACTATTCGTTACTGCTAAATACAGTATCTAAATATTTTTATATAGTGAAACATAAGCCAAGTGTGTTTTATTTTAAAGTTTATACTTTATTCAAATTGAATTATTGTTGATGCTTAAATCAAATTTATCGAAAAGAAATTATAACAATGGCTCTAAGTTATATGTTGATCTTTATTTACCTTAAATATTCATTTCTCATTTTGTCCCAATCAAATTAATTAGTAGATTGTTGCGTATTATGAATTTTTTTAAATGTTGTGTATTGAAATACTTTTGTAATCATAAATCAGAAGGTATTAAATAATATTTCCTTACGAGTGTGTTCATGTAAAGCAAAGTAAATGCTATACGAAGAACTCTGTAAGAAATGTTGACAATTGCCTGCAGTCTCCAAAAGTTTAGAGACTGAATAAGTTGTTTTGTAATTTTTATTTGTTAAATTAGATTCCCATTTAAGTATATTTTTATTACACAATCGGTTTTATAGAACTTTAAATTTCAAATTATAAATATCCCTACATTAAATAATGTCATCTAGAATTATCGAAAGTATAATATTAATCACGTTTAGTAAAAAAAAAATTTCAACATCATTATTCTCATTTACTAATATCCATTGCTGGTTTAGATATTGTAGATATTTCATCGAATAATTATTCAGAGTATGCAATCAAAATACCACACAAAGAACTATATTGATTGTTCAACAATTTCAGAATCAAATTTGATTTGTGTTATGTAAATTAGGAGTGTTGAGTTCATATGAAAGCAGCAGTCGATGGGATAGTCGGAACGTTTGGTTATAAATCGATTAATAATAATTCCATTTAATATCCTTTAAAAAACACATGTTTGATTTTAACGATTAGAATAATTGAATCTATGACGCAGCGTTACACCACACTGTGTCTTTATCGAAGATTGAACTAAATAGGTATAAAAATCAGAGTAATACAGTTTAAAAAAAAATTATATAACAATAATAAATGAAATAATGTGATAGATAGTAGGTTATCTTTCGGGTGGACTTGGACAAATTATATTAACTATAGAATATACTCAACAAGAACGATTTAAGACTTTATTCAATAACTTTTCAGAATTCTTATACCACATTTAAAGGTTGCCACTGCCGCTGCTACTCGCACTCGGGCCCGCCCAGATGAATTCCGGTGCCCTAGCCAAAATCTGGATCGGGGGTTCTATTTACCGTGTGGCCTGTTTGGCGAGTGGGTGGTTTATTGCAAATTATTTTGTGAAAAAGAAAATTTGTTGCTGAATGTTTTTTCTACTCAGTTGCATATTTATCAAATTTTTCTGCTGTAATGTTTTTAGGACAAAAGTAATCGATACCAGAAGTTTTTCCTTTAAGATTTATCACTAAATCTTTTCATTTTACATAATTATTTGCGTGATTTATACGTTTACCTCATGGTGGTATTTAACTCGATCATAGATCGAGAGGACGCCCTCAATATTGGGGGCCACGGGGCAGAGTGCCCCATAAAAATTTTTTGTACATTTTTTTTCTTTATAAATATATTCAATTATTCATTCTTATTTTAATTATTTGTAAAAAATTATTTTCTATAATATCACCAGATGATATCATTGAGTTTTTCAAAAAACTGCGACAATAGCATTATCCTTTTATTATACCGATTTTGCAGAAATTAAAGGTTTTTTGTAATAATAATATACTTGATGAACAAAACTAAATTTGAATTTACTACGTTTGTTATCACAAAATATTTTGAGAAATATAACACTGCGATTGCAATTTCGGTCACTAGACCATCATCGGGCAGATTGAGTTAATAATATACTTAATCAAAATTTGAATAACTTACTTATTTTAAAAAATTAAAATCTTTGATAAATGTGAAATTATGAGTATTAGTGTAAATGATCGTTGACCATAATTTTTTTCTTCTTCGAAAGTTGGTTTAAGTATGTTATTTGGGCTGAAAATAACAAAGCTGATGATAGTTTTCGTCTAGAATGTTTATTTGACTATATACAGAAGATTGTTTTTTCAGACAATTCAGCTTTGACATACTAAAATATTTTCCTAATGTCTGATGGAGTTCTCAGTTTGTTTCGGCATGTATCTATATTTTCTGTATAATATACTAAAATTTCAGACCGCTAGCGTTTTTCGTTTGGAAATGAATCATTTTTCGGCGACCGTTAGATCATGATTTTTCGCACCACCCACATGGTCAATTAAGCATTCTAGGTGAAAACTAATTTCGAAATCATTATTTTCAAACGAAAATACCTAATTTAACTGATTTTCAATCAGAAATGAAAGGTTGAAAATTTATATTATATCTCGAAGGGAGGGGTTGACGAAAAATAGTTAATTCGTTAAGTATAAAGCAGAGAGATAATAATAGAAAAAGCATAAAATGATTTAAATGCTTGTTAATGTAAGACCACAATTCAACTACTTAAGAGCGAAATACATAACTTTGTGAGTGAAACTCAACATTAGATTCACAGAAATTACAAAAAGAATAATTATATAGAGCAGAGGTTCTCAACCGGTGGTACGCGGGGACATTTCAGGTGGTACGCAATCATATATTAATAATAACAATAAAAACTGTTGAATGCGAATAAAATTAATTCACAGTTACGATGCAACATTTCCTCGTTAAGAATACAATTCCTCCATCTGTGTTTTACATAGAATAGTGGCAGTTTGACGCTGACCTTGAGGCTACACAAACAACCCGAGTGACTCCCACCCCGTCAGTTTTGTTTTGACAGTGGCATGAGCTGTGTTACTTTCTCACCCAGTAGTTTCATTCAGATGCCAATGTTAGCTGTTTTTTTATTGTGTTCCATGAAGTGAAGTTCAGTTTTAGTTTTTAGTAGTAATTCAGCATTAGTTTTTAGTGGACATAATGAAGCGATATTTGACTAACCCCTCCACCTCTAAGGACAGTCAAAAGAAGATTAAACCTCAGCCAAATCGTAAGTACGATGCAACTTATTTACAGTTAGGATTTATAGTAAAACCTGGCACAGAAAATAACGATAATCCTATTCCACAATGTGTTGTATGCTCAGAAACACTTTCAAATCAGAGCATGAAGCCTTCCTTACTAAAGCGGCACCAGACTACTAAGCATCCCGATTTGGTTGACAAACCTATTGCATTTTTTCAAAGAAAATCTGAATTGTGTAAGAGAGAAAATCAGTGCATGGCAAAATTTGTAAATATAGACAAAAAACTAGTCAAAGCATCGTACCTTGCCAGTTATAGAATAGCTAAAGAAGGGAAGCCTCATACAATTGGCGAGACACTTTTACTTCCGGTCGCTAAGGATATGGTCGAGGCAGTATTAGGCGAAAAGGCAGCAAAGGAGATCGAGAAAATTCCGTTGTCGAATGACACAGTAAAGAGGCGAATTGTGGAGATGTCCTCGAGTATTGAAGAACAGCTTTTACTTCAACTGCGCGAATGTAAATATTTTGCACTGCAAGTAGACGAGAGCACAGACATAACAAATATGGCGCAGCTTCTTGTATTTATACGTTTTGATTATCAAAGTGAAGTAAAGGAAGAATTTTTATTTTGCAAACCTCTTGAATCAAACACTAAAGCTGAGGACATATTTAATGTCATAAATGAGTACATTATAAAAGCGAGAATATCATGGTCTAAATGTGTTGGTTTGTGCACGGACGGAGCAAAAGCTATGTCGGGTCATTTAAGTGGATTAGGAGCAAGAATAAAAAAAGTTGCTCCAGAATGCCAAAGTACTTACTGCGTTATTCACCGAGAAGCTTTGGCTTCTAAGGTTATGCCTGCCAACCTTAAGTCTGTTTTAATGGATAGCGTAAAGGTCATTAATTTTATTAAGGCCAGGGCTCTTAATTCACGGCTTTTCTCTTTAATGTGTGAAGATATGGGTGCAAAATATCAAACTCTCCTCCTACATACCGAGGTTAGATGGTTGTCACGAGGCAAGACCCTAACTCGTCTATTTGAACTGAGGTCAGAAGTCTTTAGGTTTTTAAGTGAACAAAATCATGACATGAAACACTTGTTCAATGATGAAGAATGGCTATCACGATTGGCGTATTTGGCTGATATTTTTGATAGGCTTAATACCTTGAACATGGGACTTCAAGGGCCAAGTACAACAGTGTTCACTACCAACGATAAAATATCATCCTTCAAGAAAAAGTTGGTTCTGTTTCGCTCTCAAGCACAGGACAAGGATTTCTCTGCATTCCCTACTCTTGCTGCATTTTTGGAAGAAAATGATATTTCTCTGAAGCCAGAAGTGACTGATGATATCACTAGTCATATGGAAGCCCTTCAAACGAGTTTTGATAAATATTTTAATCAAGATTTTTCTAAATATGAGTGGATTAGAAATCCATTTTCAGGGAAATTTCCTAGTGGTCCTAGTCACTCAAAAGAGTGTTTCATCGACCTTATAAGTGACAGCTCAATGAAAGATGCGTTTAAAGAAAAATCTTTAATAGAATTTTGGTCGTAACCTCGTACTTATGTGAATCGGGCTTTTCAGAGCTGCTGTTCATCAAAAATAAATACCGAAACCGCATTAGTGTTGAAGAGGACTTGAGAATCAAGTTAAGTTCAATCGACCCAGATATTGAAAATTTGATCAAGAACAAACAACAACGACAAGCTCATTAGGATCTGTTTATATTTAAATGACTGTGTTCAATTAACTAATTCAAGATTGTTTTTAATGTATGATACATTTTATTTTGTAAATACATACATACAGTTGTAGAATACATTTTTATTTTCCTAAACCTGACCAAATTTAAATTATATATAACTATATATTATTATATAAATAAATAAATAAAAATATATATAAATATAAGGTGGTACGTCAAAATCTCTGAAAATTTCAAGTGGTACGTGGTTACTAAAAGGTTGAGAACCCCTGATATAGAGCACAATCAAACTCACTCCAAATTCTCTATTTCCTACTCGTGGTCTGCAGTAATATTCGTTCAGCGCGTGGTTATAGTCGCATTTGTCCAAGAACGAATTGTCAGTAGCTCTAGGAAAATTACTATCATCATCAAGAAGATGCAGTATGCCTAAGGGTTTCTTTCTCAGAAGATGTATGACTGTTGTCAGCCCAAGACAGGTCCGTCCACTCCAACCTCTCTTTGCCATATTCCTGCTGTTCCTGCTTGAATACGTACTTGTTGAAATAGAGCTGCAGTGATTCCGAAGCAAAATTAAAGCATAGCTGCTCGAATGAGTTCTCTTCCAGGTTTTCAAAACCGAATATGTCCAGTAGACAGATTCTGACAGCGTCATGAAGACCACCACGATGAATTATCGAATTAACTCTAGTCACTAGCCTAAAAATAACAGATCTATATCAGAACCTTGGATACCTTCTAGATCATTGATTCCCAAAGTGGTCCAGGTGGACCCCCAGGGGTCCACGGGAGACTCGAAGGGGGTCTACGTAGGCGTTACAAAAATATGGGGGTTCACAATTCATAAGCGGGGGTCCACGAAAATTCATTTGGTTTCGATATTGAAGAAATAAAAGGCTTGACTTCACCTATCAATGTAGGCAAATAATATTTCGAGTAGTTCAGCGACTGTTAGGTACTTGTAAAAACTTGCATATTCCATATTCAGTACATCGTGTCGACACTGCAAAGCATTTCTCTCCGTCGTCCACAATTCTTGTTCAGACTTGCAAAGGGTCGAAATACAACTTGTGGTGTATGTGCTTGCAATCATGCATGAACTTGTTTGATTCTTTACCAATATATCTTGGCATACAAATGCCAAAGATAAACTTTACTCGTTTCTTTCCTGAATTTCGAAAAAAAAAGTAAAGCGAATCGATGATAGTGCTTGCCAATGTCGGAAAAAGTGGGTACTTTGTCACAGGTAGAAGTCTTGATGAGAATATTCAGACATACATTCAACATTTAATTGCCCTGCATGATGACTTCAAAATCAGTTTCGAAGATATTCTAAAGATGCAAATATCACCATGGATCATGAATCCATTTGATGAAAGGGAAGTGGAGAATGTGATATTACAAGAGAAGCTACTCGGGCTTAGTACTAGCATAGTTCAGCATAGTGCTGAAGATGAAATTTAAAAAATGGTATCAAACATTTTGCCTGCAGGCAGAAATACCCGAAAAATATACTGGATAGTGGGGATTTGCGACAAAGCTTTTGATAGCGTTTTCCTCGTCATATCTTATCGAAAAAAGTTTAAGTGTCGTTACCAATCTTTTAACAAAAAAAAAGGAGCCAGAATTGCGGTTATTTCTAACAAAACTGAGGCCAAATATTGATTATTTGCTGTCAATTCGTCAAGTACATCCCTCTACTTGAAATTATGGCTATTTTTTGATTGTTATTGTAGAAGTAACGTTACGTTATTAATATTCAATTTTCAACAATCGCAACTGTTATCATATTACAATGTAATGTAAACATTACAATGTAATATGATAACAATAATAAGTGATAGTGTATTAGTTACTTATTTGAATAAATACAACACAAGAAAATATATTATTTCTGTTTTTATTTTTTCCACTCCGAATGGGGGGGGGGGATTTTCTATATAAGATAAGTGAGAATTGATTGGTTTCTTGTACTTTGAGTAGATGTCAAAAAAGTCATCCAACTTTGCTTTTTTGGCATCCGCTCACAGCACAATCAGTTAACTAATTAACCAATAAATTCTCACTTTTCTCTCGAAAACTGTTAATTCGTAGTTGGAACTCATCCCCAAAGCAAATTTCCATCGTTATATCTAATCTTCACATTTCTTGTCGAATTTTGGGAATATGGTAGAAATGTAGCTGCAGGGGGTCCACCGGAACCAGCAAAATTTTCAAAGTGGTCTATGAGAAAAAAAAGTTTGGGAACCTCTGTTCTAGATATTCACAAAACAGCTGTATATTTCTTTGAAAGTTACTCGAGATTCTAAACAGGAAAATAATCAAATAACACAAAATAACCTAATCAAACCGATTTTCAATTACATGGTTCGGAATTCCCGAAATCTTCGAACTAAAACGTGTCGATATTTTGTATCGTACATCGTTATTTCGACATCCCTGTATCGGATTGAATTGCAAACGGCCAAAACTTGTCGAAGAGGGACGCTAATATCGCAAAATACCCTCTGGAAACGCGATACGAAACGGAAGGGCAGGTGACCCTTGAGAATTTACTGCGTATAGTCATGTGTCCGACTGAGGAATATATGAAAGAGTTTTTTTTAATACCACTTCGAGAGTGGAACTTTTACGAGTACCATTAAAATTTATGGCAACGATTTATGCACTGGGGGAGTGGAAGGTGTTAATGCAGGTTTGAAGTTCGGAACAAAATATGAGAGAACTCATTTTTCATGACTTAGTAGGAATTTCGAAATCTATTGCGGAAGGGTGAAGTCGCGCATGACGCCTATATTTCTGAAAATTCGATGAATTGAAGCACTAAGCTACAGTTCCACCGGAGAAACATTTTATTGAATGCAATTGGCATTTCCTTGGTGAAAGTTCATATCCATAACTTTATAAAGAAATAAAAAAAAATAAATAAAAAAAAATTAAAAAAAAAAGAATTTAATTTTATTTTAACCTGTGAAACGTTAGTTTTTTTATTTCTTTATAAAATTATGAACATTTTATTGCTGAATGTTTCTCCTTGTTGCCAAGAGTAGAAACATAAAAAACATTTTAAGGAGCATTAAGAAACATTTTGGAACATTTACGGAAACAAGCAACACCAACAAAAATGTTCTTCCGGTGGAACCGTAGCAATATATTTATTCCTTTTCGTACTTCACTGCACAGTGAAAATCTGCCAACGAATGATTACTAGTTGCGTTCTCGATTGGTATTGGTAGGTGTGGATGGTGACCGATGTGCTGCGACCTTATTAGATCTAATCTATTGTGCCCCATCTTCTTCTACTTCTCGATGTATTCTCGTTTTACAGCAGCCCCTCAAGCCTCAATACCTTCAGGAATTTGAGAATTTCAAGGGGTCTATTCGTGGTATTTCTTCTACAGTCACCTGGTATGATCCCAGTGTGTTCAGTCTTTCATGGTGTACAGCATAGCACTCCATCAGTATAGGGTGGGGTGTTTCTAGACGTTCCTTGCAGAATCTGCAGGTGCTGTCCCCCTCTAAGCTTAGCTTCCTTAGGTGTTCTTTGAGTCTGCAACGCCCCGTTAGAAATCCTGTGATTGTCTGCGTTCTCGATACGTTTCCACTGCGATAGCAACACGGATTTGTTTATACATGTTTCCTATTTTCTTTTGAAGTTTACCGCTCAAAATGAAAACCGGCGACAAGAAGGAATATTAAACATTTGTTGCCGAAAAATGAAGAAAGTTTAAGGAACACTTAGAAACATTTACGGAAACACGCAACAGCAACATAAATGTTCCTCCAGTGGAATCGTAGCTTGAGGGGTGACAAATAGAAACAGTCAACATTTGTTGCCGAAACATAAAGATATTTCAAGGAACATTTTGGAACATTTTCGGAAACACGCTACAGCAACAAGAATGTTTCACAATATTCCTCTTTGTTCCTCCGGTGGAACTAAAGCTTTACGTGATTTCAGATGACCGAAAAGTCTGTTCAAAGCCATTTCGGGGTAATTCTTTTTGAACGATCGAAGTTCGTCAATCAAATTGATATATTCAGGTCAGGAGTCGACGATAAGACAGAGACTTCAGAAAATTATAAGGAGATTTAACGTGTGATCAATCAGATAGTCGAGGTGATCTCCTAGTTTCTCTACTCCGCCTTCTCGACTTATCATTGAGAATCAGATGTCCACTGATGTTCCAAGTCAATTAAACTATCGTCTAATGGGCAGAAAGTAATGACAATCAAATCATGAAAAACATACTTGTCGACCATGGTCAATTTCATACATTACACAAAGTGAACAAGGAAAACTCTTTAATAATTTAAAAAATATAATAATTTTTTAAATTATTAAAGAATTTTCCTTATTCACTTTGTGTAATGTATGAAATTGGCCATGGTCGACAAGTATCTTTTTCATGATTTGATTGTTGTATTTTGCGTATTAAGCGACTAGAATATTCGGAGCGCGCTCTCGTGAGTATATCCAAAGGTTTTAAATCACTATGTTAGTGTGCCTTGGAATCATATACACCACTGTTGTAGAGTAGATATCTTCATGTCAGGAGGTACGTGTTTAAGCGACGAATTTCTGCATTTTCAGTCTAAGCGGTGAATTGTTGTTTCCCAATAACTTTGGTGGGATGGCGCTCTGGATTGTTATCCAGACAGTGTTACTGACCACGATTTGTATTGGGGAACAATTAGAATTTTGTTAATTCACTCCGAGTCAAGTAAGCTGCACTGATGAGATCCAATAAGATCGAAACAGCTGTATGTAGATTTTGAGCCGGTGTGTCTTGACAATTTCTTTAATTCACCGTTCGATTGTGAATGCAGATTTTGCGTTGCTGAATACGTATAACCAGGTTCCTTGGAAAGTGGTTTGATAATTTTTTAAATTATTGAAGAATTTTCCTTGTTCACTTTGTGTAAAGAAAGTAATGAATAGTGAAGCTCCCCCTCATTAGATTCTTTTTAGTCGCATTTTCCCAAAAATATATACTATTGCAGTGTATCGAAGGAAAGCAGTCAGGTGCAAGAGTGGTTTTGTTGGAGTTTATTGGAGCGGTATGAAACTTTTATGACGAGTAAAATCTAGCGTTGACAGAAAACAGAAGTGACTACATAGGAGAAATTCCTGAAATTAGGGTAGACAAGGACGAGGAGGTAACCAGGATAAGTAAAAACGAAGTTAAAAAGGAATTAAAAGAAATGAAAAATGGAAAGTCGCCAGGTCCGGGAGACATTCCCATTGAGCTGGTGAAGCATGGACTAGATATACTGATAGAAATGCTGGTAGACATTTTTAACAAGTGCTTAGTTGAAGGTCAGAGTGTTCCTCTAGACTGGAACATTGCGTTTATTAGCTCAATTTACAAAAAAGGAGACAGAAGAGAATGTGGAAACTACAGAGGCATTAGTGTCACCAGCTCGGTGGGAAGGTTGTATGGTAGAATACTCAAGAAGCGGATCGAAGCTGAGTATAAAGATATGGAAGAGCAAACTGGCTTTCGAGCTGGAAGATTCTGTATGGACAACATATTTACCCTCCAACAAGTTGTAGAAAAGCACGTAGTTAGAAACCTCTCTACTCACTTAGTTTTCCTAGATTTAGAAAAAGCCTACGATACATTACCTTTAAAATCGTTATTTAATATTTTGACAAGAACGTACCTAAGTAAAACTTATATTGGAGCTCTACATAACATCTATAGGAATCCACAGGGTCTAGTTAAGATGGGAAACTCCTTATCCAAACCATTTAAAGTTACTAAAGGCCTTAAACAAGGATGCTGCCTATCACCCACCTTATTTAAAATCTACATCCAGGAGGCATTGCAGAGATGGAGACAAAGGTGCTCAGGAATGGGAATAATGGTTGGAGACAGTTGCCTGTCAACATTACTCTTTGCAGACGACCAAGTGATTGTTGCAAACTGTGAAGAGGATGTAGACTATATGTTGAGAAAACTTTAAGATGAGTACGAACAATGGGGAATGAGCATGAACATGAACAAAACAGAATACTTACGTATAGGAAACGAACACGAAGACCCAGATCTGCAGTTGAGAAAAATTAAAAAGTGTGATGAATACAAATATTTGGGTAGTATCATCTCAAGCAAGGGATCATCTGAACGAGATACAATTCACAGAGTGCAACAAGGTCAAAAGAGCGTGCAGATTATAAACTCCTTACTTTGGTCCAATCAAATTAAAATAAGAACAAAACTGACAATCTACAGAGCTATTGTAGAGCCAATCTTAACATATGGATCGGAATGCTGGCAGACGACGGAAAGAACAAAGAAAAGAATTGATACTGTGGAGATGGATTTTCTCAGAAGATCTTGTCGCATATCAAAACAAGAACACATACCAAATACAGAAATAAGACGACGAACAAACAGAATACACAGAACATCGGAACGAATAGAAACGAGACAATTAATATGGTATGGACATGTGAGACGCATGGAGGAATACAGACGGCCAAAACGAGCGCTGGAGTATACCCCAGTGAATAGAAGAAAACGAGGAAGACCACCCGCTTCATGGATAAATGGAATTGTGACAGCAATGAAAGACCGAGAATTGGATGAAGAAGATTGACGAGACAAGAAATTGTGGCGATCGAAATGCGGGATGCGGCAGAGGCTGTAGGACCCCCGTGCATATATATATATATATATATATATATATATATATATATATATATATATATATATATATAGATATATATATATATATATATATATATAAAATCTAGCGTTAACTAAATGTGAAATGTTACGTTCTTTTGCGCAACGTACTATGCGCACCTTGCACTTTGAAATTATTAGTACACCGCCGCATATATTACGGTATACCGGCAACAGTTAATGCATGTATAGGTACTTATATCTAGTGATACTTATATTTGTGTACAATAAACAAAATTATTAGGTGATAGATGTTTATGAAATATTAAATGATTTTCGAATAATTTTCATATGATCATACGAAATGGTGGAGGCGCCGAGGTAGAAAGTCATAATTCATACATTTAATACAATACCTACGTAATTGTTACACATTATGAATCAATTTAAGCTTTATGAACTCCTCCTTTATATTAAGTTTAGCTATAAAAATCCCCTTTGCGTGCAATATGATCAAAAGGTACACAATGTTTTCTTTCCACGTATTAGTATATAGATATGATGTTCCTTAAATTAAAAAAAAAAAGGTCTATCGCAGCGAGCTGCATTAGAAGAGCAGGATTTCATAACGAATCCGGTTTGAAAAATATATTCATTAAATTATGATGTTTTTTTTTAAATTCAAAAAAAAATGCGCCCTCTAATGTGATCACATCCAAGGCATCATACGAAACTACGTACTTACAAACTTTCAATCCTATTTCCTTCTCCAGGGGGTCAACTCTCCAACCAATTCATATAGAAATGAATAGCATCCAAGATATCATACGAAACTACGTACCTACAAATTTTCAACCCTATGGTACCAAAATTGCGCCTTCTATCGTGTAAACAAGAATTATTTCCATGGGGGAGTCAACCTCCCAACCAATTCACACTAAAACCTATCCCATTCAATATTATCATACGAATCTACCTACTCAAAAACTTCCACAATCCTATTGCTCCAAAATTACGCCCTTTATCATGTAAACAAGATTTATTTTTTCCCCCAGGGGGTCAACCCCCCAATCAATTCGCACCAAAACCAATCCCACCCAAGATATCTTTCGAAAATACCTATAAACTTTTCACCCTATTACTCCAAAATTGCGACCTTTATCATGTGAACAAGATTTATTTCTTGCCCTGGGGGTCAACCCCCCAACTGATTCGAAATAAAACCAATCTCATTCAAGATATTATACAAAATTACCTAAATACATACTTTCAACCGTATTGCTACAAAATTGCGCCTTCTGTCGTGTAAACAAGATTTATTTCCCTCCCAGGGGGGTCAAACCCTCAACCAATTCAAACCAAAAACAATCCCGTCCAAGATATCATGCGAAACTACCTATTTACAAACTTTCAACCCTATTGCTTCAAAATTGCGACCTTTATCGTGTAAACAAGATTTATTTTTCCCCCAGGGGGGTCAACCCCCCCAACCAATTCGAACCAAAAACAATCCCATCCAAGGTATCATACGAAACTACCTATTTACAAACTTTCAACCCTATTGCTTCAAGATTGCGCCCGTTATCGTGTAAACAACGCTAAAATACATGGAGTTTTTGGTGCCAAGCATCATAAAAAGTCATGAAACAAAAACCTATCTTGGTCCTAGGTCCAACTTTGCTAATCACACCGATTTTAATAAGCAGGTTTTGCTAAAAATTAGATAAACATTTGCAATTGTTCCTGGAAAGTAAGTACACCTACATCACAATAAGAATCGCCAGCACTCTCAATTTCATATTGTATTTACTAATGGCCAAGGGCGGCACCTGGTGCAGTATTGACAAGGGTTATGGGGTGATTGCCCTGATAAATGGCCTATATTTGACGTTATTAGGCGCGCCTATCGGAAATTGACAATTAGCCCGATTCTGCCCTTGATATCGGGCAACTTTATTAAATGACTTTTTCGGTTGAACCGTTAGGAAATTTGAAATCACCCGCTCCCCGGTATTATTGGATCAACGGTTACCTACCCATTAGAAGGGCCAGAAATATATTCGAATGCAATCCGTCCAGAAAATAGTTATTTCGAGAAGACGAAATGATTGAATATGTTATTTCTGTAAATATTTGACTGGTCTGATTTCTGCAACTGTCTTGTGTTCATCGTTATAAATACTCTACTTCCGCGTGTATCACCATATGTTCAATTTTATTATTCCAATAATCAATATGAATATATTGTACTCAATGTGTTATTTTCGAATATGGGCTGAGAATTTGACACTTATGTAGATTAATTGAGACCTATGTGTATATATATATATATATATATATATATATATATATTATATATATATTTTTTCAAATCTTTTACGCGGTTCATTCCGTGAACCAAGTTTTTCAAATACTTCCGACCGCGGAAATCTTTCTGAACATTATATATATATATATATATATATATATATATATATATATATATATATATATATATATATATATATATATATATATATATATATATTATATATATATATGTGTGTGTGTGTGTGTGTGTGTGTGTGTGTGTGTAAACGTATTGTTTATGCAGAAGCTGTGGAGTTGAGCTAATTTTCGAAGAACAAGAAATCTCCACGTGAAAAAGGCGGAGGAGGAAAAAAATCATAATTGTGTTTAAAGATTTTACCTCCATACAACTTTCGAAAAACCAAATTGGTGAATTTCGAATATGTTGTTCATAAATTAGCTAGCAACGGAACCCAGCGTTTTGCGGGTCGTAATACATCTTATATAGCAATAGAATCAGTTTAGCACTTTAGCTTGTTGACCATAGATCGGACTTGACTGACAAAAAAGCAATGAAGTTTGGCTTATATACCTTCAACTATCGAAATTTACAACTTTTTAGAACACACAATTACATTTGAATACGATCTACAGAAATTTTCCAGCATCACTTATTGCTACCCTCATTCATATATTTGCACCTGCCAAGACCAAACACCCTTACTTACAAATGCAGAAGCTGGGCTATACTACTACAAATCCACAAACACTTTTCTTCCATATATATATTTATATATATATATACATATATATATATATATATATATTTATATATTTTTATAATATATAAATATATATATATATATATATATATATATATATATATATATATATATATATATATATATATATATATATATATATATATATATATATATATATATATATATATATATATATATATATATAGATTCAATTAAGTAAGTAACTGCCGATGGTTTTTAAAAAATATATTAATTATAGCTGGGTATTCGGCAAGGAGTTATGATCTAAACAACCAAATTTGTCTCAGTCGACGTTTCGACTCTTTATTGAGTCTTCCTCAGGAAATAAACAGTTAGGTTGTAAGGCCCATAACATGACACAACTCTACATCAGCTCATTGTATTTGGAGTAAAAATTTTCTATTAATTTAATAACTTCGAAGCGAGGAGCCAAACATAATCTCACGTACAACAATCATTCATAATGGTTTGTTATTGTTTTTCGTGAGGTTATGTTTGGCTCCTCGCTTAGAAATTATTAAATTAATAGAAAATTTTTACTCCAAAAACAATGAGCTGTTGTAGAGTTGTGTCATGTTATGGGCCTTACAACCTAACTGTTTATGTCCTGAGGAAGACTCAATAAAGAGTCGAAACGTCGACTGAGACAAATTTGGTTGTTTAGATCATAACTCCTTGCCGAATACCCAGCTATAATTAATATATTTTTATATATATATATATATATATATATATATATATATATATATATATATATATATATATATATATATATATATATATATATATATATATATATATATATATATATATATATATATATATATATATATATATATATATATATATATATATATATATATATATATATATTTATTCGAATTGTTGTTGCCTGTGATCTATTTTTAATCTTTTGATAATTATTAGCAATAACAGGCTGGTTGAATCTTAAAAAACTCGATTTTATCAAAAACTTGACGCCTCACTACGATATTCGTAATTGAAATTTCTTTGACATTTATTGATTTGAAAAAATTGAATAAACAGGGTTGCTTTGTATATGCTATTCAGTCTAATATTAATATTCAAAATTTTTATCATTAGATGGTAAGGGAAACCAAAGAAACCTTTACCTACGTAATGTTTGAAAATAATAATAATAGGGTAATATTTATCTAACAACAAAGAAATTAGTTATGGGAAAACATTAAAGAAGTGGAGTAGAATTATCGGTATAGTACGCTTATATGGAAGCAGCCGTTGACACGTGTTTCGGACTCTTTGGTCCTCATCAGAACGGCGTAGCTAAGTATTGGATTGAAAATTTGGAGATGAAAATAGTTTAATAAATAAAATCCTCTGTTATGGAAGAAAATCACTTATTTGTGGTTTATTGTTTGAACTCTCCGGTATGGGAGATTTGGTCAAACTTTGCCACGGAGGCGATTAATTCCATCCGAGAGATCTTAGAAAGAGTAAATTAATATTAAAAAAGAAAATTAGTTTTGGGAAAATATTAAACAAGTAAAGCAAAAATTATCGGTATAGTTCGTTTATATGGAAGTAGCCGTTTTTAATGAAATTTTTATAATAAAATCCTCTGTTATGGAAGAAAATCACTTATTTGTGGTTTATTGTTTGAACTCTCCGGTATGGGAGATTTGGTCAAACTTTGCCACGGAGGCGATTAATTCCATCCGAGAGATCTCAGAAAGAGTAAATTAACATTAAAAAAGAAAATTAGTTTTGGAAAATATTAAACAAGTAAAGCAAAAATTATCGGTATAGTTCGTTTATATGGAAGTAGCTGTTTTTAATGAGATTTTTTATTTATTTAGAATTTCAAATCTTTTAAATAAAGGTACTTACAGTTTAAAACTCTCAGCTTAAGTTTAGGATCATTGCCATATTTTCAGCTT
>JARQZK010003777.1:97500-135313 GCA_030704885.1 Cynegetis impunctata
GTAAACTTCTGAAATTGCCATTTTGTATGTTTTCCTCTGAATGAGGCTGTCAATCATATTAGGTGAATAACCATTATTTACTGCCATTTGTTTAATTATATGCAAATCTTTTCGAAAATTAGATTCGGACAACGGAATTCTGAAAAGCCTGTGAATCATACTATGATAAGCCGCTAATTTATGTGAAATATCTTAATCATAGTTCGATAAATATATATATATATATACATATATGTAGGTATGCACCGGATCGGGTATTCTGCCGATCCGGCCGGATCGGGACCTAAATTTAAAATGTATGTGCATGCCTATTTTTATACGTAAAACATTGAAAATATTGAGGCTGATTTATTTTTACTTTTTCTTAAACTAGCTACAGTATGCAGTGTGTTAATTAGCATTAATTTTACCTAGATAGAAATTACTGTTCATTTACATATTAATTTTTAATCAGCATTAACAAATTTAATACAATTATACTCATTCAATTGGAGAATAGCAGCCACCTTCCAATAATAAAAAAATTATTAATATATACTCTAATTTTTTATGTAAACTGTATACCTACTTATCTTTTAAGACTTATCCATGACAGGGAATTTGGCTGTTATTTTTGCTGTTAATAATGTTTTCAGTTACTATTTATGTTTTGTAATTTTTGGAAAGAGAATATATTTTGTTCAGAAAAGAATTATCTGTGATTAATTAACGACTTAACAATAGGTAAGTAGGCACCAATTAAAAAAAAACCTTAAATAATTTTCTTTATTTTTGCATATATTTGAATTTAAATTATACTAAAAATTTAAAACTTAAAAATTTCCAAAGAGTTCCGAAAATTCCGGCCGAAAAGCGATCAGGCCGGATCGGCCGGATTTAGTGGTACCGCTGGAATTCCGGTGCATCCCTACATATATGTATATATATATATATATATATATATATATATATATATATATATATATATATATATACATATATATATATATATATATATATATACATACGGAACGGAAACTTTATTCGACAATTCCTGATAATGTGCAATTTGATTAGGGAAAACGTCGTGTTTTACATTCAAGAAATGTAAGCTATCGTGAGTTCCATATAAAACATATTTTAAATAGGTGGCGATTCTATCTTCTAGAAAACCCCAGAAGTAAAAAACGATAAAATTATTTAGCACACGCAGGCAAGATGAAAAATAGCGTCAATTTATTAACAGAGTTAATCCAACGAGTTTCGCGAAAAACTTAACCGAATGAAACGGAAGATAATGGCCGTTTAAGCTGCTTAACACTTAAGTTCCCATAATAAATAGGTATTCATACTTTTCCGGCATATATTTCGTAGTGTAATCGCAATTTACCCGGTAATTAACTGAGAATGCCTAATAACTCATTATTTATTGAGTCAGGTGGGTGGTGTAAAATATCAAGAATAAATAATTGAACAAGGTTAATAATTCTTCAAGCTCGTGACGTGAATACTAATTAAAAATTAAGCAAATGCTGTGAAGATGACCGTAGGAACATGAAGCGATTAAAAGAATTGTATATATTTTAGAATAGTCGTTCAAGGCTAAAGTTGAAGGAAATGTTTCCATAATTCTTCTTTGCAATCTTTGATTCTTCGGAAAATGTCGGTATGAACATATTTAGGCAGATTTTGTTGAATTTTCATTAACCCACAAAAATGATTGCTCACGGAGTCTTAGTGATTGAGAACCCATTGTTAGTAATTTCAATTTGTTTTAGTGATAGAACATGGTTTGTAGTAGGTAACTATTTCTGTAACTTATTAGACACTTAATTTATTTTGTACAGACCGTTTCGATGTGGATATACTTTGAATTGAAAGGTAGATCAGTGTATCAGGTATTAGGAATGTTGTTCATGATGTGTAGCTACGTATGATGATTCACGAAAATAATATACTGTACCGAAAGTCAACGAGGGTTTGGAGATGTTCAATATATATATATATATATATATATATATTGAAATTAATCTCAATAAAACTAAATTGATGATCGTCGATAGAAATAATACCATTAAACTAAAGAATCTACAAAATAGACTCGAAGCAGTGAATGACTTTATATATTTAGGCTCCCTCATAACCAACACAGGAGGATATGAAAGTGAGATAAGAAGGCGCATAATACTAGCAAGAACGGCAACGTCGAGCTTGACAAAAATATGGAAGGACAAACACATAACTAAGAATACTAAAATGGCACTGATGAACACCTTAGTGTTCTCAATATTCTCATATGGGTCGGAATCCTGGACAATAAAATCGACCGATAGACGCCGAGTAGATGCGTTCGAGATGTGGTGTTGGCGAAGGATGCTTCGGATACCCTGGACGGCACACAGAACGAATGTGTCGATACTAAACGAACTAGGTATCACAGATCGACTTCCCACCATATGTCGACGACGCATTCTCAGATACTTTGGCTACATTACTCGAAGAGAACATAATAATCTAGAAAGGCTAATCGTCCAGGGTAAAGTGGAAGGCAAGAGGCCCAGGGGTAGATCTCCGTCGCGATGGATAGACCAAATTAAGGAAATCACGGGACAGACATTGCAGGCAAATTTGAGGAAAGCCGAGCACCGTCAACGTTGGAGACATTCAGTTGATCAATGTCCAAAGACATGATGTCACGACTCTTCAGAAATGAAGATACGACTTGGAAGGGAGGATATATATATATATATATATATATATATATATATATATATATATTATGGTTTAAATATTATTGTTATGTATTGTCATGAAATATCTAGAATGTCTCTCCTTAAAAATAATTTGATCGGAGTCATAATAAAAACATACTGTACATCAATATCAGTTATTAAAATTTTCTTACAAAAATTTTACTTATTCTTAAAACACTGACATTGCCTTCACTGTTAACGCGAGGGACAATCTTTCTTAAAATAGCCCTTTTTCCCACATCCATAGCTCTTGAAGAATTTCTTCTTATTCTTAACTTCTTCCGTATTTTTCTTAGATGCACCATAATTTGTACGTGGAAAGGTTTGCTTTTTCACCGCAACATATGCTGTTGTACTTTCTTCATTTTCAGCACGTTCTTGTAAACGGAGTTCAACGGTACACAATCGTTCTCGAAGAAGAGTGATTGTTCGCTGTTTTTCGGTACCGACTCCCATGCATTTACAAATTCAAAATATTGGGAGGGAAATGTATTTAGCACTCGATTAAGGAACAGAGAATCTGGTAATTCAACTTTGTCTTCTTTCTATGTCTCATCTTATAATTCAACCCATTAGTTTTCTAAATCAGCTATACCTATGTTTGGCATTACTTTGAACTGTTCCTTTTGTTTAATACTGAAAAATTGGTTAAACAAGTGATCCTGTCTCTGCTCAATACGTTGCTCAAAAATACTATGGAGTTTTAGCCACATTTCTTCAGCATTAATAGGTTGTCTAAACTGTGAAGTCAAACTTGAAACAATGGAATTCTGAGTCATAAGTATATTCCATTTTAATAAGAGGTTACTTATTCTTTTTATAATCTTTGAGTTCTTTTTCACTTGCATCTTCCTTAGGATCTTTGGGATACTTCAGCTCACCTTCAACTGCTTCCATAACACCAATAGCTTGCAGATGAATTTTGACCTGGAATTTACCTGCAATCTAATTTGAGTTTCAAATTTCTTAATTTGAAGTTTAGAATATTCCATTCTCGAAAGCTGCTACTGACTTCAAAAATTCACCAAATTAATTTTTTTACTTCTTCAAATTGCTTCTTTTTTGAAATACCTATTAATCAAACAACATTAATTACAATACATGTACCAATGTAAAATTTCTCAAATCAGTGCTTTTAGGCACTGGCCTCGAGAATAACAAAATCTACGATAAATACAGTGATATACAATATAGTCAATTAACATTTATATAAACATTTAATTTTCTAACAAAACTCTTATAATTATTTGAATCTTTTATAAATTTTTGTAAATTATTAAATGTTTTAATTGCATCTATAATTGGATTGTTTAAACCGATATTAGTCCTTGTATATGCTTGATGGATGTTATTATGGATCTTGTTTGGTAATCATGCAAATCAAAGCAAAATTCAATATTTATGTTTACATTTTTGATGGTTATTAATTATTTTATAAACAAGTTTGCACTGCTCTTTTATCTAGAATTTCCTTTAACCGACTTAAATTCAGTTCTGAATATATTATGTTAGTGCTAGTGGAGCCAATCATACTTGAACAATATTTTAAGTATTTTATTTTGTAATTTCTGTGCTTTATCAAAATTAACTTCACCACACATACCCCACACAGGCAAGAGATACCTAAAATGTGCTAAAAAAAATGCATTATAGACCTGAAATTTACTTTCCATAGACAAATAATCTCTACTTTTATATAAAGCGGGTAACATTCTATTCTTATACACGATTTCCTGGGCCCATAACCAGTTGAAATATTTGAATATACACAGTGTTTTAAGAATGAGTACTCTAACTATATATATATATATGTAAACAAAGTGCTTGACACTTCATTTAAGTATGTTTGAATTTGCCACGTAATAACGTTACTGTGTAAAAGTCACCTGTGAGTGAACTTGATAGTTTCTATGGAGCTGTCTGTCAGATTGAAGTATTGATACAGCATGCGAATTAGATTATGACAATTATATTGTAATTTGTATATTCAAATAATAGTAATTAAGAACTGGTGAAACAATAGCTTTAAATGTTGTTTCTCTTTTCAGGTGAGTTTGTTATTAATTAAGGTTAGAGAATGTCTTAGTGCTAAAACTTGTTTTCGTAACTAAATAAAATGTTCTCTTTTCAGAGCAACTCAATTTTAGTTAGAATTTTACTGTTCACCATAGTATCCAAGAATACATTAACACATTATAAAACAACATTTCTACAGCTGGTTACCAGGATTAATGGAGAAATTACGATTCGAGTTCATGGTAAAAGCCAGTGAAGATGCGAAAACAAATATTATTTGTGTAACGACAATCACGGATTTAGATGGCCGGATCTATGCGATCCCAGACAAGTTACAACCTGTAAAATTACATAATGGAATAGTAGAAACACAAATCTTTGAAAAAGTAAAGACCACATTACAAAAACGGCACGAGAAACGACAGGTGTGGATATCCATGAACCCAGAGATGATGGCGGTTTATTGTGATGAGGATGGAAATAAACAATTTATGGGATACCTATTGGAGGAACAAACAAAACCACAAAGTTCTACAACAGGAATTTCAGAAGATTCTCTGGCAAGAATCATGGAAAGCTTCGCTGAAATGAAGAAAGATTCATCAAAACCTTTTAATATAGGGAGAATGGTAGAAAAATTTGTCATAGAAAAATTCAATAGCAAAATTACTAATGTGTCCCAGTGGATGACTACCTTTGAAGCAGAATGTACCCGTATAGGAATAGAAGAAGATGTGAAAAAAATTGAAATTTTTAGGTTATTTATAGAAGATTCTAGTTTAGATTGGTATAGTTCCATGCTTATAAAGCATACAATAAATTCAGAATGGGCAATGTGGAAAAAGATCTTTTGTGAGACATATGCAGATAAGGGTTTGGTCACCGATCAGGTATGCAATGTTATTTAAATATAAACAGGGCTTACTACTACTGGAGTATGCGTTAAAAAAAGAGAGACTATTATTAGAAATTAATAAGTTCCATAGATAACTCACTCTAATTGATCTGATTGCCACCGGATTACCTAATTTTATAGCAGATAAAATTGATAGGAATAGTTTAAAGGAAACTGAAGACTTGTTTAATAATTTAAGAAGTTTAGAGCATATGGGTAAACAAAAAATACATTCGATAAAAAGTTAGGAACATCCGAAAGTAAATTTAAAGAGAAGAATGTAAAATCATTGGTTAGTCCGTGTAAAATATGTGAAAAAGAGAATAAAGGTATACGTTATCACCCTGAATCTCAATGTTGGTTCAAAAATTGAAAAATAATGATAGGGAAAAAAAAGATCAAATAAGGAGTGTTAACAACTCTGAATTAGAGATAGAGTTAAATGAAATTGATCCAAAAACTAATAGTGGCGCCATTAATTAAAATTAAATTACTAATTAATGATACTTTGGAAATATCAGGAATCTATGATTCAGGATCTAATGTGTCTTTAATAAATTCAAGGTTATTATCTTTTAAAAAAATACCTACTTAATGATAAAAATGCAGGTTTAAAAACAATTAAGTGGCGTGAAAAAATCAATAGGAATGGTAACTTTAAAAAATTAAATTTTCGAAAATTGAAAAAGATGTTAATATTTTTTTGTTATAGATGAAGACAACTTCGACTATGATTTCCTAGTTGGATTAGACTGTATACAAATAATTAATTTAACTCAAAATGAGAATTTAAATATTACTCAGAATGTCCTCAGCAATAATAATAATGAGGATATTACAAAGAAATATAAAAAGAAAACTATAATTGACGAATATAAAAAAACTATAATGAAAATATAATAGTCGATAATTTTGATATTTCGGTAGATAATTATAGATCATAAAAAAAAACAGATATTTGATAAATTGATATGTAAAAGTAATTCAGTCTTCGCTAAGACAATATTGATATAGGTACTGTAAAAGGTTATGAAGCCCATATTGATTTGTTGATAGATAAATACTGTAGTAAAAGACCGTATAGGTTGCTCTATTGAAGATATGAAAGAAAACTGAACATCAAGTATCAAAATTACTACAAAATAATTTTGATTGAGGAGTCATATAGCCCTTTTGCCGCCTCCGGTAACACTAAGCATTCAAAAAAGATGAAGGAAGGAGAATCAAGGCTCTGTATAGATTTTCGCGAATTAAATAAAATTGTAGTTTCCCCCAAGCGCAACCATTTTCCGCTGATAGAAGATCTAATGGTTAAAACAAGGAAATGTAAATTTTTTTTCAACATTCGATGTAAACTCAGCATTTTGGTCCATACCTCTAAAATTGAAGATAGACACAAAACTGCATTTTTTACTCAAGAGGCACACTTTCAATGGACCTGTTTTACCTTTTGGGTTTGAAAAACTTCTCTACTATTTTTTTCAAGAATACTAAAGTAGCATTATAAGAAAACATAAACTGACAAATTTTACAGTGAATTATATTGACAGACATTTTAGTATTTTCAGAAACATTCGAAAAACATATTGAGCACTTATCTTTGTTGTTGGAAGCAATTTTAAAAAGAAGGGTTCAAAATTAAAATTCACAAAATGTAAGTTCGCACAAGACTCTGTGAAATATCTAGGCATAATAATAAAAAAACAATACGGTCACCGCCATTAAAAGATAATTTTGATAGCCATAAAAGAATTCCCAATTCCAAAAACACAAAAAAACGTCCGACAATTTTTAGGAAAAATTAATTTCTATGGAAAGTATGTGCCAAATATATCAATTACACTGGATCCTTTACATAATTTAGTAAGAAAAGGAGAGAATTTCATTTGGTCAGATAAATGTCAAGAATCTTTTGATACTATAAAGAAACTACTTTGCTCAAAACCTATTTTAGCTATCTTTGATCCAGACTTGCCAATATTTCTATATACAGATGCTAGCATACAAGGTATAGGTGCAATTTTACCTATCCGTTCGAAATAGTGTCTATAGACACTATAGGCGGATTTGGTGGTACTCGTTCAACCAAAACATATTTACATCTTCTTGTAGATCACTTCACTCGTTACGCCTATATTTTGACATCAAAAACCCAGGTTGCGAATGATTTTATGAAACTTGTCCAAAAAGTGACAACACAAGATTATAAAATTGACTTAATTCTATCAGATCAATATCCAGGCATAAATTCGAAGGATTTCAAAAATTTTTTAGAAAAAGAAGATATACCTTATATACCTATAGTTTTCACTGCAGTAAATGCGCCATTTTCGAATGGATTGAACGAAAGGTTGAACCAAACGTTGGTTAATAAAATTCGTTGCAAGATTAATGAAAGGCGGGACAAAATTGCTTGGGCAACTATTGCTCACGAATGTACACAAAAATATAACGAAACTGAACATAGTGTAACAGGGTTCTCTCCAATATATTTGTTGGAGGGAAAAAATGTTGACATTCTACCAGATGAACTGAAACAAAATATCATACATAATCATTCTATATTGCGAGACCGCAAAATTGCCTTAGAAAATAGTAATAAGAATCCCAACAATTATAAATAACAAAGATTTGATAAAACAGAAAACATTATGAACTGAAAGTCGGAGACTATGTATATGTTGAAAACGGAAACCGGTTAACCGAAAAAAACTAGATGAATTGAAAATAGGACCTTATCAAATTTGTAGACAAATATCAAATTCATTTACAAAGTAAGCACGGTCACAAGAAGTCAGAGTCGAATATGTCCATATTACAAAACTTATTCCAGTAGTAGAGTAAAACAGTTAAAACATTGTTTGTTTCGAAAATAAGGGGGGGGGAGATGTAAACAAAGTGCTTGACACTTCATTTAAGTATGTTTGAATTTGCCACGTAAATAACGTTTTCTGTGTAAAAGTCACCTGTGAGTGAACTTGATAGTTTTCTATGGAGCTGTCTGTCAGATTGAAGTATTGATACACGCAAATGCGAATTAGATTATGACAATTATATTGTAATTTGTATATTAAATAATAGTAATTAAGAACTGGTGAAACAATAGCTTTAAATGTTGTTTCTCTTTTCAGGTGAGTTTGTTATTAATTAAGGTTAGAGAAATGTCTTAGTGCTAAAACTTGTTTTTGTAACTAAATAAAATGTTCTCTTTTCAGAGCAACTCAATTTTAGTTAGAGTTTACTGTTCCACCATAGTATCCAGAATACATTAACACATTATATATATATATATATATATATATATAAAAATATATATATATATATATATATATAAATATATATACATATATATATATATATATATATATATATTTATATATATATATATATATATATATATATATATATATATATATATATATATATGATTATTCCCTGCTTAACCCTCATTCTATCTGAACATTCACTTGGTCCGAGGTCCGGTAGAAGACATACATTGCCTCCATGGCTTATGTGAAGATCTTGCTCCTAAATTTGGAGTGTTCGAGCTGTCAGCTGAAATGTGCGACGATCTTTCACAATAAACGATTCCGATTGTTTTGTTTTTTTTTCACATCCAAGTTTGTCCAACCTTAACTGGACTATACTGTTCTGATGAGGACCAAAAAGTCCGAAACACGTGTAAATAGCTGCTTCCGTATGCGGGTTCATGACCTCAAAAATGCGTAACATCTTGATAATTCCTCGCTTAATCCTTATTGTATCTGAAGATTCACTTGATCCGAGGTCCGGTAAAAGACATAAATTACCTCTATGGCTCATTTGAAGATATTGCTCATAAATTTGGAGAGTTCGAGCTGTTAGATAAAATATGCGATGGTCTTTTACAACGCTAGATTCTGGGTTAATTTATTTCCCTCTTTTTAGTTCCATTCGTTTTCTGAGAAAGGAACCTACTCGAATAATAATAAGGCGTAGGCCACGATTGATTCAAATTAATGCAAACCACCTCAGAGTCTCCACCCTGTAAGGAATGCCGTTACTTTCTCACGGTTCGAAACACATAACATCAAGGTGTTCCAAATCCGACCCAATGGTTAATCATCCTTCAAACGAATAAAGCTGTCAGGAAACGAATGCGAAATCGGGAATATTACGGTACTGCACACTTTATCGCGAAAACGTAACAGTGCCATTTTTGCCCGACCACTTGATTGCAAACGTACGGAAACGGGTTTAAAAAGACACACACACACACACAATCGTTTCGCTGTGGGTGTGTATGTACGTCTGGATCTCATGCCAAGTGAATGTTAATTTTTTCTCGCAATAAATCTCGTTTGCTACACGATTATCCTTTTTACATCCATTAGGATTTTAAGTGCGCCTCTTTCTCTCTTCTCGCTCTTAAATGAAATCTCGAAACGCGCACAGTCTGATGGTTAATCCTCAATCGCTTCAGCGGTGTTTGCTTCTTTCTTCTTCGTGTTATTCTCTTCAGACAGAAGAACGTTATAACGTACTAAGATTATTTAATCTTACGAATGCAAGTTGCTCTATAGTTTGTCACCCGGTCTAAAATAGACCATTGTTGTGTAGGAGTTCCAACGGTTCCGATTTTCGATGCGACTAGATGCCCTATCTACAACAACTACAAGAAAGAACTTTCTTTAAACCTTTGAAATCATATCTTCTAAGATTTCCGAGCCTCCAGGTTAAATCACTGCAGCGATGTCTGCTTTTCTCTTTTTTATGTTATTCTCTTTGAAAAGGAGCCCCTTATAGCGTCCTAAGGAGGTATCTTAACATGAACACTTCGAGCTCCACACTCCCCTCACTCTGTCTAAAAAAGACAATTGTTGTGTATAACGTCCAGGAAATGTTTCATCTGAAAAAAGTAACTTTCTCTACAATCTGTCACCATGTGTAAAAAGGATCATTGTTGTGTAGAAGTCCCATCTTTGACAACAACTACAAACTAGAACTTCCTCACACCCTTTGAAATCATATCTTCTAAGATCTCTGGGCCTCCACCAGGAGCTTCTGATTTTCCTCTCCAAAAGAAAAGACAATAAGAGTACCAAAAAAGGAATGGAAGAAGTTGCATAGCTTCAACGGCATTCGCGAGGCCTCAGTGGACCAGCGGTAAGGTGCACCGCTTGTAAGCCGAGGATGTGGGTTCGAGTCCAACCTTGCTCTTGAGAGTTGTGTATGTCCTGAATTTAGTGGTTCTAGTTATGAGATTAAGTGTTGGGTAATGTACATTGTTTACAAGCCCATTGGCCGTTCGTAAACGGCGTTAAACTGTAGGTCCCTCGAGTTTAAAAAAAACGGCATTCGCTTCTTTCTTTTTTGAGTTCTTCTTCTACTATTGTGTATAACTCCTCAAGAACATTTCCTATGAAAACAGTAACTTGCTCTACAATCTGTCACCCTATGTAAAAGAGCGACCTCTCAGAAGCCACCATGGTCACGATTTTGGATGCATCCAGATATATCTTTGACAACAATTACAAACAAGTGCTTCCTTCCACCCTTTGAAATCATATCTTCTAACATCTCCGAGTCTCCACCAAGAGCTGCAGATTATTTTATCGAAAGGGAAAGGTAACACTAAAAAATAAAAGGTCTAGCTAGAGTTTTATGTATGATGAAGCCCTTCAGCCGGATCATAGGATTCACATGTGTGTAAATACAAGTGCATTAGGGGTGGGTCAGACCGAATGATATTATTCGGCAGGAAAGAAATTAACGGAAAAATTCATTGCAACCATAACGATCTGGTATTTTTAACCCAATACATCCTAAATGATAGTAAGGCCTAAGCTCTCAGCTGACTAGTTTATCAAGAGTCAATAATACACTTTGATGTGGATCAGCATCCCTTCGTGTTCTACACCTGACCAAACACCAAACGTAGTCTTTGTGACGTTGCCAATAATGGACATACCACCCTTGGGAATGCACCTTTGTGTAGTCTCTAAATTCAGGTCGCAATTTCAAATTCCGCATCAGATAACAGAAAGTTATGAACTTCAATACACGAATCCAAAATCCCGATAGAAATTGGGTAAATTCATCATCGGATCCAATCCGAGTTCCGTGAAGCTTGCAATATCCGAGAAGGGGGCGGCAGTCACGCTCCGTTCGGAGAACTCTGCGACTGACAGAAATTTTAGGGGTCCGAATGGAATCGGCAGGGGACCGGGAAACTTGCCGGCTTCCGATAGATCGATCAATTTCCGCGAACACGTGGCCGAAATGGCACAATGGACACGGCGACGTTACGTGACCGACATATGGCGGCAAGTGGCAACAGGGCTGGATTCCGGAACAGACGGATATAAAGGGTTGATTGAAAATTGATAAGGGTGAATCATATAAACGCTACTAACTCTGCGATATACATATAACTACTTAAATCATTATTCTCTGCGCTCCGGTGATTTAAAAAAATTTAAAATTCTGTATAATCATATATACTGATATTAACTATGAAACTATAAAAATATTAACAAATTTTTTGCCACTACTGCCATTAATTCAATAACGGAAAAGAAATAAGGTCGCTTGTATCGAAGAAATTCAAAATTCTGAAACTGAAAAACATTTTATAATTTAAAGCTTTCATCAAATTTTGTTTGTATATTTCGAAATAACTTCATAGGGGAAAAAACTGTTGAGAAGGTTTCAGCAATATAAAGTACAATAACAAAAAAAAAATTGAGTAGTCTGATACGCAAAAAACTGTGAAAATAAAAATTCTGAAACTATGAAAACTAAATTGAAAAATAAAGAAGTCTTGAAGTAATATTTCGGTCAATCTGATTACTATAGTCTGTCCAGCGAGAATTGGCGTTCATGTCATCAATTGTATATGACGTCGATCAGGAACAGTATTGAAAGACGTAATAAATAATCTTGAACCTGATTAGCTGATCCAATTTTCGACGAAAATGAGATATAGAGGTTATTTCGGCAACTGTCAAACGTGAGAGTAGGTCGAGAGGGTCTGACAACATTGCAAATTTTGAAACAGAATGACAACTTGACATTCAATTCAACTCATTTTCATTACTCGGAATGTTAATTTTTCTTCAGGGATACATATGATTTGATATGTTATGGACAAAATATTTGTCGAAATGGATGACCACTCTTTCAGAAAATTATATACGTCAAATATGAATTTTGACGACGAGGCAGCATTGCGTCATTATTTGGGCATATCTGTGATATGCATGCCAATTCTCGCTAGACAGACTATAATGAAAAATATCTGATAAATTATGGAATAGTCGTAACTACAACTGAGTTTTCAAACAACTGATATGGACTGTTAAACTTAACGGAATCTTTGTTATTATCGTTCAAGACGTTGTTTCTAATATTTCCTTCATAATAACTCTCTAAATGTCACATAGAATGATTCAGAAAAAAGTATAAACTTTAAAATAAAACACACTTGGCTTATGTTTCACTATATGAAAATATTTAGATACTGCATTTATCAGTAACGAATAGTCGACATGTTTCGAGTTATGAACTCATTATCAAGACGGGCTACAGGAGTGTATTACATCTTATTTTATAAAACAGACAAAAGCAAAGGCGATACCTGAAAATCAATTTGTTCGTTTAAAAGGGGTAATTGACTATTATGGGCGGAACTTATTTCGAGAATTTCAAGAAGGTCAAGGCGCTTTCCTTTGATACCTGAATGTAAAAATTTGGTTTTGTTGAAATCCAGGAAGTGATTGAATTTTATACAATGTTCAGAGAATTGATGTAATATCCAAAGAAATTAAGAAGACCCACAATATTCTTATAACAACGAATGAATTTCCCACAAATGGAACTGTTGATTATATTTAACGGATTGTACATAATCAGACCTTCTTGCTGAACAAATATGGAAGGAGTAATACTTTGCTCCAATAACGTTTATCAAAAAATTCGGCATTGGTAGATAAATACGAAATTCTACGAATAAGCTGAAACGGTGGGAAATAGATGTTCTAGATGATTTTTCAAATTCGAAGGAAGTAATATAGATCCTTTTTCAATTTCACATGTGACTTAAATATCTGTGAAAACTAACAGTCGTACCATCTTTATACATGCCCTATTACTCATCTTCGGACCTTTCAGATCCGACCCTGCTGCATCCGCTGGACAAACTTTAGGTGAAAGTAAATGGATGAAAACCCGAAATCTAATCTTCTCATCCAATTTCTGTGTTTGTGGTTAATATCGATGGGCTGCAAATAGATTCATTTTTTCTTTTCAATTCGAACTACGCACGCACGGGAAAAAAAACGTAGCATGAATGGCCAATCATTTCCTTTATCACGTGAAAATCTGTATCTATTTGATACAAAAGGGTCATTCCATGTCAAATCAACACACCCATTTTACCTCACCATCTTAGATTCCGCTGAAATTTGAAATACTCATTGTGGATGCTGAAACTTACACTTTTTCATATCTTATGTTGAATATTTTATTTTGTAGTTTCTTGGAAGTATTTTGATTTTTGAATTATGTATTAATATCAGTATTAAATGATATAAAATGCCAATTATTTTCAAAATATATAACTCTTAAGGGTTTATAGGTATTATAATTTGTTCAAAACGGCCTATAAAAGAAAAACAAGTGCCAAGTAAACTTTTTTTAACAATGAAGCCATTGCCACCCCACTTTTATATTTGGCCAGGTGATTGACAATAGTACTAACTATTTGTAGAATAATTCTGAAAATTTTAAATTATGTACTCTTTGGAAAACTGTTTCCTTATAACGTATGGCATATTATAATTATATCACTGGAAAGAGCATGAAGAATGCTGCAAATGACACCTATTCCAGCTCTCTAGTTCAACTAGGGCAGCTCCTAGAGCAATTTGAAAAAAAGTAACTTTTCGGTTTTTGGCCGAAATTATGAAAGTTTACGCAGTCATATTTTAGAAACGGTCTGAGATAAAAATTTGAAGAGCATGAAGAATGCTGCAAAATGACACCTATTCCAGCTCTCTAGCTCAACTAGGGCAGCTCCTAGAGCAATTTGAAAAAAGTAACTTTTAGGTTTTTGGCCGAAATTATGAAAGTTTACGCAGCCATATTTTGGAAACGGTCTGAGATAAAAATTTGAATTTTGGTACTTTTCTTAGTTCCAGCATCCACAATGAGTATTCCAAATCTGAGATGGTGAGGTAAAAATTTAATTAAAAGTGTGTTGATTTAACATGGAACTACCCAAGAAACAAATTCATTGATTATGGAAGCTACCTATTCTGGTAAAATTAGAGCTTTTATTTGATGGTCTCTCAGATGAGATTCAATTAATCGAATTTTCATTTTCGCATATGAATCACGATACTCGGAAAAAAACTATATAATTTAGGATTAAATTTGTGCTGGAATTTGAGGCACATTATGTTTCCGTAATCATATTGAAAAAATAAAAATTGATGCTGAACTGATTCCCCTTAAAAGCTGGATAATGTAGTTTGTTTTCCGAGCTCCTTAATTTTTTTCATCATTTTTTGTTGTCACTGAAGACACTAACTGAATCTTCATTACTTCAGGATGGGTTATCTTCTTTATTTATATATATATATATATATATATATATATATATATATATATATATATATATATATATATATATATATATATATATATATATATATATATATATATATATATATATATATATATATATATTAAGTGGATTATTTCCTGACCTGTTATGTTTTATTAATATATAATTCTTGGGGTAGGTCATTTATAATGTTGAAGAGAGTTTTCTCATTATTGAAACCTAGAAGAAAAACTCTCTTCAACATTTATAAATGACCTACCCCCAAGAATTATATATTAATATATATATATATATATATATATATATATATATATATATATATATATATATATATATACCTTTACATTTATTTATCTTTCATTAGCAATAACAGAACATTCAAGTTTTGAAACTAACTTTTTCCAAAAGTTGACGTTTCGTCATTGAATTCGTGACTTTCTCAATTATATACTAAGCAAAATGTCAAAGAAACTAGACTTTCTTGCTGAACACAGCAATAAAATCAATTTAAACACAGACTGTTATTTTTGAAAGCAATCATTATGCTTCATGAGGAAGATGGTGCAATCAGTGGTATCTATATTACAGAAAAATTGTAAAGAACGCATCCAAAAGTTCCAAAATGCGGGTATGCGAATAGTATTAAAATGTTATAAGAGGATACCCATTGAAAAGATGTCAGATATACTGAAAATGATGAGTATCAATCAAATAATTATTTTCAAAACAATAGATTTATAAAACAAAACATAAAATAAAACCTCGTTACTTGAAGAATAATATGTACATGGTTGGTTTATTTTACCATTGAATATGAAGAGCTGAAATAGATATACGTGCTTCAGAAAATTGTTAACTTTCTGAATTGCATCTTAACGCGAAAGATACAACCTGACGGAGATCTTCTGCTCACGCGTTTTTTAGTTAACAGGTGTAACAATATCCTAAATCAGAACTTTCCCAAACAAAGAATTCAGACTGAGATATTCCATCGTTTCACCAAAGCATATCGTTCATTTTTATGGTGATTTTTATATTCATCATGTGGAAATACATGAGAATAAACTACATTTAAGCCAGAATAGTACATTGTGTTATTAGGAGTAAAAGTGATACTTTTTGTGGCGGGTCCAAATGTTTGTCAATTTTAGACGAGTTACAAAATGTGCTTGTCTCCGAATAAAACATGCGACAGAAATTTGACAATTCAACAAAATAATTGTCAGAAATATTTAAAGTCACTTATCTACGCATTATAGGACTGTGCGTTTTTGGTAAGTACCCCAGTATTAAGAAATAACTTGTAGTAAAATATATACAATCTTCCTCATAGATTACATTATGTCGGATTCGGAACCCAACTGTACGCCGCCCGACTTTCTTGAAATTGCCGTGAGCGTACAAAAAAGTGTACTTTTTTGTACGCTCACGGCCGGACAAAAAAGTAAAAACAAAATGACGTCTGTGAAATCAAACTTCAACATCGAGAACTGAGGTTAAAAAAGTCGTCATTTTTGACGTTTGCGAAAAAATATTTTCATTGTCAAGCAGTGTTGTTATCTTCAAATTCGAAGTGTTCAAGATATTAAATCGTTAAGAAAGTATATCTTGAAAAAATAACAAAATCTCACATAATAAGGTCGATTTTGTGCCGATCATCATTCACGATAATAAAAAATTGGTTTTTCGATGACACGATTATTCGCTACGGAAGAGATATCGGAGAAAATCTAAGCTCAATTGTATGAAAATCTCGCGTGACGAGTACAGTTACATTATTGCGAACACTTTTCGAACGGAAAGGTAATCTGTCAGTCTATTCCGAAACCGCACACACAAAAAAGACGGATCGTATTAACTCATTCGCCAAAAAAACAAATTACATCGGCTCTAGGAGATTGCGCTCGCAAGAAATTCGAAACGTTCGTTCGGCATAGTCATTGCTCGAGATGAAAAGGAGAATCTGGGACAGATTCGGAATATTTCGTGCTCCACTTCATTTTGATCGTATTGTCGGTGAAATTGTTCATTGCTCTTCATCATAGAATGTATTGACCTCAAGACTATTGTATTGGACATCGACGGCAATCAATTTCGTCTAAGTGGACTATCATACGTATGTCTTTGTCCCATTTATAAATTTAACGCTGTTTAGTATGAATAAAGAATGAATTACGACTTGTCTACCACTACACTGGAAACAAAACAAATGATTGCTTCAATTCAGCTTTGACATACTGAAATCTCTTCCTCATGTCTGAGGAAGTTCTCAGTTTTTTGAAAATAAAAATTTTTTTTTTCGCTCGCTGTCAGTATGTAATGTGGGTTGAAAATAACCATGCTGAAGATAGTTTTCGCCTCTAATGTTTATTTGACTATATACAGAAGATTGTTTTTTCAGACAATTTTTGACATACTAAAATCTTTTTCTCCACGACCATCACAGAATTCGTCAATTCTGATATCAAATTTGATTACAGAATGCTGGAATTCTCTCTCTTGAGATTGAAGAAATATTCTGCAACACCTCCGCCGCCATGCAATTTAAATGTATTTGCTTTCTCTCCCTTGTGATAGAATAATATTCTCACACTGGCTAGCAATAATGACATTAGCCTTGACGCAGTTGATTGTCATCGTAGTGTCAAATTTGAGTAAGTGTCAAAATTATTGCTGTCACGTTTTCATTCGAAAATATAATAAGTATTATGAATTTATGCAGTGGTTCAAAATCAGAGTGTAAAAATACACCACTACACTGGTCATTGTTATCGAAGGACGTCGGCTACTGTGTTAGTGGACACAGGAGCAGATATGGAAACACTAAAAAGGCATGAGAGGTGGAAGTCTCCTCAAGTGCCAGAAGAATACATAAAAAATTCGGTGCAAAATCGAATAAATAAAGCAAATAAGTTAGTCTCATCAATTACTGGATCTAATACACCGCTAATCATGCCTTCCACTTCAAATTATGTTAGTAAGTTCATCTTCTACAAACCACGCAATTGTTGAAAATTCTTCCAATAATGCACCAGTCTTCATTTCGAGAACTGTACAAATATAACAATTAATACAAAGTAGAATGTTTTTTGAATTATTGAGTGTTTACCTAATATAATTGTGATTGAGTTCTGTAATATAAATTATCTTTTGTTCGTTTTCATATAAAAATATATATTTAAAATTTTCGATCGTGGAGAAAGTATAGTCTGCTACTCGGTTAGAATGAAAATTCGTGATGCTCGTGGTTCCTCACGCTCGCCTTCGGCTCGCGCTCGGAACTTTGCCACTCGCATCGAATTTTCATTCTAACCTTGTTACAGAATATACTATTCTAATGTCTGATGGAGTTCTCAGTTCGTTCCGGCATGTATCTATCCTTTCTGTATAATATACTAAAATTTCAGACAGCTAGCATTTTTCTTTTGGAAATAAATCATTTTTCGGCGACCTTTATATCATGATTTTTCACACCACCCACATGGTCAATTAAGCATTCTAGGTGAAAACTAATGTCGAAATCATTATTTTCAATCGAAATTACCTAATTAAACCGATTTTCAATTAGAACTAAAAGGGTAAAAATTTATATATCTTGAAGGTAGGGTTTGACGAAAAATTTTTGTAGTTTGGGTTGAAAATAACTATGCTGGTGATAGTTTTCATCTCGAATGTTTATTGGATTATATACAGAATGTTTTTCAGACAATTCAGCCTTCTTACTGAAGTTACAACGGAAAATGATGTAGAAACTGAAGTACGTTTGTACGTTCGAGAAAACATATAAATAACATAACTGAGATTGAATTCTCGCACATCACTTGGTGATACGTGATAACGAATAAAGTTTAAACTTTAAAATAAAACACACTTGGCTTAAATTTCACAAAATAAAAATAATTAGATACTGTATTTAGCAGTAAAGGATAGTCGACATGTTTCGAGTTATGAACTCTTATCAAGACTGACTACAAGAGAATATTGAGTACATCTTGTTTTATAAAACAGACAATAGCAAAGGTGATACCTGAAAATCAATTTGTTCGTTTAAAAGGGGTAATTTACTGTTATGGGCGGAACCTATTTCGAGAATTTCAAGAAGATTAAGGCGCTTTCCTTGATTACCTGAGTGCAACAATTGGGTTTTGTTGAAATCCAGGAAACCATTTAATTTTATACAATGTTCGGAAAAGCCAGTGGTATTTTCACTTTGTAAAATCGACTTTTTAAGTTCATCAACACGAATGTTTATATTCCTTCCTGTTTGTCCAATATAGGAAGCAGGACATTCGTGGCTAAATATTTAAACACCACTGTTTTCTCCGATGTTAGATTTTTCTTTATTATTTACCAAGAATGACTTCAAGTTTTTTTTATTTGTACAAATTGTTTTAACGTTATTTTTCGATAGTCTGTTACAAATGTTGCTACTCAAATTCGGCACATAATTTATTGGGAAGTATTTTTGTGCTTCATTAATAGTTCGCGTGGGGTATATTGAATGCAACAGATAGTCGCCTATCAAATGTATATCCATGTGCTACTTCAGTATGCAAGTGTACGGGAGAATGCGAGGAAGACAATGATGAAGATCTAGGTTTAAGTGAAATTGGCATTGACAGTGATATTGATTGTATTAGAAAATTTAACATATTATGTAATTCTGTAACATTGTATTTCTTCAACATTATTGTTATTACAAATTAGAACTTTTCATGAAATGTCTCTTTCCATTTCCTACATAAAAAAAATTATAAAAATGGTATATTTGTTAATTTATTAAAGTTTAATACAGTTATTATTGTAATAAATCAGTAAACATGTAAAAAATTTCAAAAACTTTAAATATGTGCTTGCAAAACCCTAAAACTTCGATTTTTTCATTTCTTAATATTTCTTTTTACAAAAGTAATTTTGTTGAGAAATCGGTTAGTTATACAAAGAAAGTTGTAAGGACCGTTTCTATGCACAATCTGTCAGGCTACATTTTCTCCTCAACAACATTTTTCGTATCTTCAACGGTTGCTGATATAAATAGGAAAACATGTTTTTGATGGCGGCCATTTTGTTTTTGGCCCGCAACTCCCAAACGCACCATTTTTGAGAGTGCCACCATCACATCAAAATTATGTTTCTACATGGTCAAACGAAGAGATTAAGACTACTTCCACACTTGCATACTGAAGGAGTACACGGGAGCCTATATTTGTGCATTTGAAAGGGGACTAAGATTCTTTATTCGTTTTTTCCTCGATAAGACTTTCATCGTAACCTGTGTAATGGTATTGTTGGCTAATAATTTAATTGTATCAACTTCGGTTTGAAAATTTGTTTCCGATAATGGAATAGTGAACAACCTATGTATGAACGAATGAAAAGCACTGAGTTTTATTTTAATGTGTTAAACATGAAAATAGTGAAACATAAGCCAAGTTCATTTTATTTTTAAGTTTAAACTTTATTCATATAAATAACGTTGGATTGAAATAATTTAGATGGGAATAATAGTAACACTATTATTGTAATATCGAGAAAATATTTCGTCTTAGGGAAATCTTGTACTTCGTTGTTATAAATCGTAATCATATTGTTCTGCGAAACTTCCCTGATCCCACATTTCACCCACTCATTACTTCGACCAACCAAACTTCCGTGTTTGTGGAGATAAGGAGACAGTAAGTACATTTTTCATCGTAAACTTTCATTGTGAAAAGAATCTTTTGTTTTGTTTTTCCGCTCAACTGCGGAAATATATCTTATACCTCATACCTCCTATCTTGTATCTTATGTGTATTGTATCTTATATCGTATACGTGTCATCTCACTGGAATTTGTGTCCACAAATTCCTATTCATACTTGTTTTATTAACGAAATTTTTTTTTACAGGTAAGAAATGTTCCACTGTTGTGAAATTGGACGTGAGTACAAGCATCAAGTGTATTGACGGTACTGTAGTTGAAAGATTTCGATTTAGGTTAGGTGTTATTCCTTGGTTACTTACTTTTAACCGGCTACCAAAAGTTGTATGAGGAAGTTTCATGAAAAATGACATAACTTCTATATTAGTTAAAAGTTCAGTTCTAGTCTTTCAACAAAAATAAATGCTATGTAAAATTAAGCACTACATGAATTCACTTATTTATTTATTATAATATCTGTGCGAAAAGAGAAGTTGAATGATATAAATTGATTAATTATACTATAAATCTACAATCTATATGAACCATATCTACATGATAATATTTTACCAAATAAATTTTTTATAATATACTTCGTAACTTCTATAGGATCAATACTAGAATAAAAAAAATTGAACAGATTTTGTGAGGATTCAAGAAATGGTATTTCAAGAAATTTCCAATATTTTTCTTTATACCTACATAACGTAGAGAATTTTTCACAAAAATGCATTTTCTTAATTGGATTGTATAATTTTTTGTTATGTTATCTATATATTAATAAGTGGTGAGAAAAATTACCCGACCCCTTCTTAAGCATATTGGGCATAGGTATATATACAGGGTGATTCATTAATATGTGTAAATATTTCAACGGGAAAATTTTGAGCTCAAAATATGAAGATCTAACCCAATTTGCTTATACAAAATATTTCTTCTTACTGATATACAGGGTATTTTATTCAGATTATTAAAAATTAATTATTTTCATTACTTTAATGCTGCTTGATATTTCTTCATGATATTTGGCAGTAAATTAAAGTAAATTGGGATACATCAAATAATAGTAAAGAAGACATAAAAGTACATAAAAATCAAAAGAATTGTGCAGCCATATGTTCAACGTTAAATATCTCGAAAAATAGTGGCTCTAGCGTTACGAAAAAAGAGTGCCTTATTTACAAAGAAAATATTGGAAAATCGAAAAATTATACTAAAATGACAATTCTGACAGTAGCGTAGAATTTAGGAAACGAAAACTCTTCCCGTTTCCCTGCCGTACGCCACTGGTGATAGCGAGAAAGTCTTCTTTACTTTTATTTGATGTGTCCCAAACTACCTTAACTTACTGCCAAATATCATAAAGAAATGTCCAGCAGCATTAAAGTAATAAACAAAATAAATTTTTAATAATCCAAATAAAACACCCTGTAAATCAGTAAGGAGAAATATTTTGTATAAGCAAATTGAGTTAGATCTTCTTATTTTGAGCTCAAAATATTTACACATATTAATGAATCACCCTGTATAATTATATATATATATATATATATATATATATATATATATATATATATATATATATATATATATATTTTTATATATATATATATATATATATATATATATATATATTTATATATATATATATATATATTTGAATTATTCTTGCTTGTGTTGTATTGTTATTTTTTTTGTCTTTTTTCAGCAATAAGAGGCCAATAAGTTTGAAGACCACGTTTATTAAACAGTTAAACTTTCGTCACTAAATCCGTGACTTTTTCAAAACTTGGAATAAAAGTTAGATGAAACTGGTTGAAAATTCATTTCATTTTTAACGAAGTACATATTAATTCACTATTATAGAGTATATTCTGTTCAACTAACCTCATTCAATACTTGAAACATATGAGTATAATCACAAATTACTTAGTTCAAGGTTCACTGCTATATTGATAACTCCATTGTTTTCGAAAGAGTTGACAATCCTTAACATACCTATGTCGAATTATGAATATAAAATCAAAACTCAAGAGGAGCGTGCTTGTGAGTTTTATAATTTTTTCTGTTGCTGTCTTTTTTAATCGATTTGAATGAATGGATCTGATTTGGCAACACCGTTTCATATAAAATCGCGCATATTAAAACAATTTTAATAATAACAATTTACACATTTATTAAAAGAAATAACGCATGACGCACGTTCCGGTGGAACTTCACCTTCTTCAGATAGAAGGGGTACACAGAAAGATGGTTACAAATAATTATTAGAATAGGAAAAACCAATTCTGAACTGCTAGTCAGGTAGTTCGGTAATTTTGAAAAGATTAAGAAGGGGGCTTGAATTATGATCGATTTGGCTATTCAATAGGAGACCGGAATGCTTGTATTTATTCAGCTGTAATGATTGTAAAAAATTAAGTTTAATTCCCTTACTTTCAGTATTCAATATTTTAAAATCGAAATTGAATGTGTGATTTTCTTGGATTAAATGGTTTGCATAATGTGAATCCGACTTCTGATTAACAAAGCTACGTTTGTGTTCTGAAATTCTAGTTTGAAAACTTCTGAAAGTTCTACCAATGGAAAACTTATCACAATTAATTTTATAAACTGATTTATGTTATCTGTTATCTTTATGAACTTTGGATTTCTTATATTTTATATGATTTCCTAAATTATTACCGGTGCGATAAGAAATGTTGTGCTTAGATAAGAGAGATTTAAGTTTTCTACTTGAATTTCCGATTAAAGTGACGCTGTTATATTTGATATTATTTTTAGTAAGGGGGTACACCTGGATAATCGCATTTTTGAACAACTTTTTATCTATCATACTGTCTATTAATATGGGATCATAATTATTATTTACGGCAATTTGTTTAATTATATTTTTCTCGATGTTGAAATTGGCGTTTGAAAGTGGAATATTCACTAAACGATGTACCATACTACCAAGTATCGGCCCAATCAATCCAAAATTTTAAATCGCGCATCTGTCATTCCAAGCAATAAACTTAATGGATATACCTTCGTTCATTATACCGTAGCATTCGGGGCCGGTAGAGCATGAAACTCAATTTCATGAACACTGAATACAAAGACCGAAAATAAGGAGAGAAAATACACATTCAACTCCAAACTGACGGTATCAAACTTTCGACGTCCCACCCGCACTTCCCCGTAAGCCGAAGTCGATTGTCACACAATTTCCCATCCGGGATGACTAAACAGTGATATATCGACGGTAATGCTTAATCACTTTTCCGAGATAATGGAACTTCGTTCCCTTCGACAGGTCTCTCTTTACGGTCGGAAAATCCTACCCCAAACGTCTGACTAAGTTTGTCTTCGATTAATTAATTAATCTGGGAGCGATCACCACAGGAGGAAACGGTCTTTGATAATCCATTAAGGAAGATATTCTATGGCGAATGTAACTTTAATTTGCGTATTGTGGCAGAGAAATGGATGCAGGAAATGACGACTCTGCCGACAGTCACCTATTAATGGGGTTGTTTGCTAGTTTAGATGATGAATAGGTAGCTGAGTAGAGGGTGAAACTAACGGCAAAATTGTTCTTGTCAGTTGTCGGAGATATTTTAGTGAAGGAAAAAAAACTGGTATATATATATATATATACATATATATATATATATATATATATATATATATGTATAATAAATTATACCCTTTTAATGAATATACACGATATAGTGATTATCACATACTATACATATATCGATTATATATATATATATATATATATATATATAATATTTGATAAATATTATTATATATACATATATATATATATATATATATATATTGATAAATATATATATACATATATTAATATATATAGTATATTATATAATATATATATATATATATATATATATATATATATATATATATATATATATATATATATATAGGACTATTCAAATTCGAGTCTATGCATGGGAATTTCGGTAACGGTAATAGATAGAGGGTGGGTTAAATGGGGGCAAAGTAGCGTAATTCAGAGGTTAATTATATGAATTCAAAAATTCTGACGTAGCTTCTTTAGTTCTGGAGTTACACAGAAAAAATCGAAAATTTCGAAACTCTTCCTTTGCCTATATCTTTTTATTTTACGAACATTTTTTTAAAATTTTGCCACCTTTCCATATAGCAACTTTTTATAGCCTTTCCAAATGTCTGAATAAAATGTAAATACAGGGTATCGTACACATTAAGCCACCCTCAACTTTCCATTTTCAAATACGGACATGTATTTTTTATTGCATTTTTTCAAATGCCGAGGATCATGTTTCATATTGGTGTTTTATTTTTATCTAAATCATAAGTGTTTTGGAAATATTGAACTAATACGAGGCATTCTATACATATAATTTCTATTCAGATATTTGGATAACCTACAGAAAGTTGCAACGGCGAAGTAACAATTTGTTTGAAAAAATCACCTAAAATAAAAAGATTTAGGCAGAAGAAGAAGAATTTCGACATTTTCGATTTTTCCTGTATAATTTCAGAACTAAAGAAGCTGGATCAGATTGTTTATATATATATATATATATATATATATATATATATATATATATATATATATATATTATATCTTATTTTTTCTCTGATGGCTGGAATGAATCTGAGAAAGATTCTGGGGTTCAATCCGATTTTGTCGAACTTTTGTTGGCGCTGAGAAAGCACCGTTTGTTTACACGAACGTTTCGCCAAAATCTGTTCATTTGGCATTTTCAAGTGCTGCTGTACGTCTGGTGACTCGACGCGGCAACTACTGTAGTAGCTCGACGGCAAACTACTGTAGTAGTTGCCGTAGAGTCACCAGGCGTACAGCAGAACTTGAAAATACCAAATGAGATTTGGGCGAAACGTAGTGTAACAAACGGTGATTCTCAGCGCCATAAAAAGTTTCGAAAAAAAAAAAAATCGTATTGAACCCCGGAATCTTTCTCAGATATATATATATATATATATATATATATATATATATATATATATATATATATATATATATGTATATAGGTATATATATATATATAGGTATATGTGTGTGTGTGTGTGTAGATCCACATTTCCAAGTATTCTTTCAAAAAGTTTCGAACGAGCCTACCATCCGGGATTTTAACACGTATCCGTGACGTTTACAACCCTCGTAAACTATCGGAAGGGAGCAAATCGAATTGACTCTGGAGGCCTCCTGGTACTAGCGTGCCTGAATGAGCCTCACCCTGATTTACGACCTCTTATTTATCGGTTTCTCGTGACCGTCGGTTTTACGCTGGCGTACGCATTTTCCCGGCGAAAAGTCAACGGACCCTGATTTTCTATCGGATATTTAGTATGTGAAATTTGGGGAGAAAATATGAGTCCCGCTCCCAGTGCAGAAGAATTATATTGGATAAGTGTTGATGATTGCTTCAAATGAATGATCTTGATTTTTTTTTTGTTCAATAGAAATATCAAGTTCATTTCATCATCTGAAGAAAAATTTTGTCATTAAGTATTCATTTAATCAGAACTAAGTTCCTTATCGTACGAATCAGTAGAAGTTGTATATAGCGATGATGAAGTAGGGTAGATAATAGTGTTTGTAAATTTAAGTAAGATACTCTATATAAATATTAATATCAATTTTTTTCGAGACATTTGTGTTCTACTTTAGTTACTACAAATCAATCATAACTAAGATTAAATGTAGTTATTAAGTTGATTATTATTTAATATTTTTATAGTAGCTTTTAATGAAATGTTTCTTTTCTCAACAAAAACAAAAGTAAACGATTACAATGTTGTTACCATTCTTCATATACAGTGCTTTCATGATGACAGGAACAAATTCATTAAAAAATTAGGTTTCTATTTCATGTTAAAATCCTCGGACAGGTCGATTAATATTTTTATTTGGGCAATTTGTTCCTTTCATCATGAAAGCACTGTATAAGGAAAGTGTTTGTGGGTTTCTCCAGCCTCTCCTTAACAACCACCTACCCTTGGTCTGCATTTGTCAGTAAGGGATTTTATTTTGATGGGTGCATGTGGGTGGCAAAAAGTTCTGTTTCGAAGTTTCTTTCTTTTCTAATGCTTTGTATGACTTATCTAAACTTGAGGTTGAGTTGCATCACGTCAAAGGTGTATATGTATGTGGCAATGATGAGGAATTCTTTGGAATATTCCAGATTGTTCCAGATTGTATTCAAATGTGATTGTGAATTCTAAAATGTTGCGAAACAAGAAATTCGGATGGTTGAGGGTAGATAAGCCGAAGTTCATTGCTTTTTAGACAGTCAAGTCTCAGCTATTGAGCTTAAGATGTACTTTAACCCGGGAAAAACCGGGTTTCGTCACTAGTTTGATTATAAATATATCTATCAAATCATGAAAAACATACTTGTTAACCATGGTCAATTTCATACATTACATAAAGTGAACAAGGAAAATTCTTCAATAATTCAAAAATTATCAAACTTTCCAATTGAGCTGGTTATACGTATTCCGCAACGCAAAATCTGCATGTTGCAGAGTAGATATCTTCATGTCAGGAGGTACGTGTTTGCGCGACGAATTTCTGCTTTTTCGAACTAAGCGGTGAATTGTTGGTTCCCAATATCTTCGGTGGGAGGGCGCTCTGGGTTGTTATCCAGACAGTGTTACCGACCACAATTTGTATTGGGGAACAATTAGAAATTTGTTAATTCACTCCGAGTCAAATAAGCTGCACTGATGAGATCTAATAAGATCGAAACATCTGTATGCAGATTTTGAGTCGGGGTGACTTGACAATTTCTATAATTCACCGTTGGATTGTGAATGCAGATTTTGCATTGCGGAATACTGTTAGCTCTCGGTTTACGCCGGCTCCATTTACGCCGATTCACAATAACGCCACATGCCTACATCTTGAAAATCCCCTGTTTTAAAGGGCATGTACTGGGATTCCCCTACCCAACTGGGGAACTAGACAGGTTAATGATCCGGTTATAAAGTATTTACCGAGCTGTTACGACGTATCTACATTTATTAAACGCAATTGAAACCACTCACTTTTCTGTGTAATATTTTAAAATAAATTATTGGTAAAATAGACGATGTCTAATAAAAAAAAGTGCAGAAACCATAGCAACCATCACTGATGAACTCTGTGAGATAAACCTTGATTGGGGTTTGAACGTAAAGAGGAGTGTTATTGCATCAATTCGACAATTTCTGAACGATACTTTGTTCCAAAAAGATATAAGCGATCCGAGACCGGGAATTTCAACACAGAAATGATAATATGTACCCTTGTGAAATCACACTTTTTTGATAAAATTGTTTTGTTTTCGTTATTGAGAATTTTATTTTTCTTTACAATTACATAGTACATATCCATTTATTTACTTTAAATGTATTAATGTTATATCTACATAATCCTATTCTTTATGTGATGGAACCTAAATCCATACCTCCCATAAAATACTATCTTTGTATAGTTTATACATATATGAATGTGTATTGTATATAATCAATAATTATAATGATTTTAAATCTTTTCTATTGAAACATGAATATAATACTAGGGGCAAGACCTATTTGTGTGCTGGAAAAACAACTCTCACATACATACAGAAAAATGTTACTCATTTTATACTAACAATCTGGAATAAATTACCTCAAAATTTTAAAAGTAGGCATATTGTAAAACAAAAGAAATTGTTAAAAAGTTTTTTACTTAGAAAATGCTATCATAGTGTTAAAGAGTTCATGAATGATGGAGACTTAAATGAACTTTAAAATAGTTAATAGATAGTGTTAAGGTTTTTAGGGTAAGTTATAGGTCTCTTTTTTGTAACGTGGTTCACATCTGTAAAGATATAATGAATCAAATAAAGTATGTCTATCTATATCTATCTATCTATCTATCTAATTGGGTTCAATTTACGCCGATTCGGTTTACGCCGGTTTTTGTAGGAACGGAACCCCGGCGTAAATCGAGGGCTACCTGTACGTATAACCAGCTCCCTTGAAAAGTTTGATAATTTTTAAATTATTGAAGAATTTTCTTCGTTCATTTTATGTAATGTATAAATATATCTGTTGAATTTGTCACACGTGCCCATAATTCTGATAGCCAGCAGGATATGCTCGTCGAGCGCATCAAAAGAATAGACGAAAATATGTAAATTACCGTCCGACATTATTCCCGCGCGTGAAAATATCTCCATCCACCTGTATAAATCGTAATCGCGCGATAATTGTCAAGCAAACAACAGTTCGGACGCTTGACATTTAATACTGTAACTGAAATATCGACAAGGCTGCGAAGACTACATTAACGCATCCACCTCCCATAAGTTCAAATATTTATCTAGTAGCCTATGTAAATATTGCGTGTGTATGTTCGCCTCGGTATCTGTCAAGGTGTTGTCTTGTAGTTCGTTGTTTATCTAACCGCCGCGGCCATATTGTATGGGCTCGAAGTTGGCCTATCTGGCCGAGCGGAGACGTGTAGATCTTCTCCTACGATCAGACAAAGTTTGGCTGTGATTCCATGGGACCGTATTAGCGCCGAATTTCAGTTAGGTTGAGTGAAAAATTATAGTAATTATGAAAAGAAATGAAACCGGCCAAGTGCGAAGTGGGACTCGCGCACGAAGGGTTCCGTACTATTGAATATGCCCCCCTTGAATATTTATTTTATTTTAATTTTATTATTTATTATTAAAGTAAAAATACAAAAAAAAATTTCTCACTCGAAAGTTACTTTCAGTATGTAATTTGGGTTGAAAATAACCATGCTGATGATAGTTTTCGTCTCGAAGGTTTATTTGACTATTTACAGAAGATTGTTTTTTCAGACAATACAGCTTTGACATACTAAAATCTTTTCCTGATGTCTGATGAAGTTCTCAGTTCGTTGCGACATGTACCTATCCCTTCTGAATAATATACTAAAATTTCAGACCGCTAGTGTTTTTCGTTTGGAAATGAAGCATTTTTCGGCGACTGCTAAATCCAGAATTTTCGCATCACCCACATGGTCAAATAAGCATGCTATGTGAAAACTATTGTCGAAATCATCATTTTCAATCGAAACTACCTAATTAAACCGATTTTCAATCGGAAATAAAAGGTTGAAAATTTATACTAAAAAAGAGGTAGAGGTTAAACGAAAAATTTTTTGAAAATTAATAGTATATTACATAATAAGTGTGGTAACTAGGTTTTTAGCACGCTAAGTGAAGTTTGAAGAACGAGCCGCAGGCGAGTCTTTTCATTCACTTATGTGTGCTAAAAACCTTTACCACGCGAGTTATGTATACTATTTTATCTACAACCGTTCGTTTTGATTAAATACAAATTAATTATAGTCTAAAATTTCCCAACTTGGTCACCAGCAATGTTTTAACTTTTTTATTGTTATGAAAATTAGGATGTCATAGCGACAAAAAAAAGCAACGCCACTTTGAAGTTGTCAGTCAAAATGTCAGTCGAAAATATGGAAATTTCACGGCTAGTTGAAGCTGCTACGGCGAACTTGCTACCACAGAAATCCGGAATTCGCTACGAAAAGGCCTATGATATGTTAATCGAATGGTGCTCCTATAAAAAAGTGGATGACATTAATGAAGATCTATTAATTGCCTATTTTGAAGATAAGTTCAAGGAAAAGAAGTCGCTTTCGTGCTATTATTCAATGCTGAAGTCCACCTTGTCCATGAAAAAGAACATGCAGATAGACAAATTTCCAAGATTAATAGCTTATTTGAAAAGAAAAACCATAGGCAATAAACCGAGGAATGATTTTTACCGCACTAGTGCGTTAAACTGATTGTTACCGCACTAGTGCGTTAAAGTAATAGTTACCGCACTAATATGGGTGTGTCAAAACATAATTGGTTGTAGATAAAAGTTTTCTTCTCGCTTGAAAGTTGCTTTCAGTATGTTATTCAGGTTGAAAATAACAATGCTGAAGATAGTTTTTGTCTCGAATGTTTATTTGACTAGATACAGAAGATTACCTATTGCCTTATTGATATCGGGCAAAAAAGGGCAAAAAAATCGCGTTTGTTGTATGGGAGCCCCCCTTAAATATTTATTTTATTTTGTTTTCAGTTATAGCGTCAACAGAAATATAAAATTTGTGAAAATTTCAACTGTCTAGCTATCGTGGTTCTTGGTGACAGACAGACGGACAGACAGACAGCGAAGTCTTAGTAATAGGGTTCCGTTTTTACCGTTTGGGTACGGCACCCTTGAAATGAAACACCAGCTGTGTGGTTAAACGCGAGCAGCCAGAAAGCAAGAAATGGTTTACTGATTAGTTGTAAAAAAGACGAGAGGAGTCGTGGGACTCCCGGTTGGAACGAAGATTCAAATTAATGAATGTTTAGAATAATTAACTGAAAAAATAATAAATGAATGAACTGTGATGAATTGTTGTTAATATATTTTCTGGATGTTTTGAAATAATAATTATTTTTTTATTAATTATTAACTTCTGCACCAACTTCTCCAGTTGGTAGGTATATTAAATCTTAGTTCTGTTTGGTTTGTGCATTTTGCTGTAGATTTTGCTGGACGATTGTTATAATTCTTAAATCCAAATCATTCAAAATAAATTGTAACACTGGCTCCGAGTTTTATCAAAAAGTTGATGTTGGAACAGTCTTTTTTATTATTGTGTTTGTGATTCATTGTTCTTTATATATTGGACTAAAGAGTTTTCTGGTGTCCGGACGTACGAGTTCTCTTTGTCGAAATGTTTTCGTCTGTCTGAAAGGTGTGGTTCAATTGTTTCCGACTGGTGGCGCTGTGTCATATTTATATGCCATTGCGTTGCTAGAAAGAAAATATAAGACCGTTTTAAATGTTGGTTTGGTTATCACTTTCGATGGATGGATGATACTGATGATTCCCAATAAGGGCGAAACAGTCTGTCTATCAATTTCTATCGATTGTGATAAACAAATTAACATTTCTAACAATTACCGTCTAAGGTAGATGTGGATATTTCGATGCTTCGTGAACTCTTATAACCAGCTCCGCTAGGAGGTTTGTTTAATTAGTTTCAAAAAATAAATGTCCTAGTTCACTTAATTTAATAACTCACGGTGCGTTTTCCGTTAACATGAATAATTCTTACTTATACTTACTATATATATATATATATATATATATATATATATATATATATATATATATATATATATATATATATATATATACAGGGGCTATTCAAATTCGAGTATATGCATGGGGATTTCGATAACGGTAAAGAGATAGAGCGATGGTTAAATGGGGGCAAAGTAGCATATTTCAGAGGTCAGTTATATATGGATACAAAATCTGATCTAGCTCCTTTAGTTCTGGAGTTATATAGGAAAATCGAAAATTTCGAAATCCTTTTTTGCCTATATCTTTTTATTTAATGAGTTAATTTTCAAAACAATTGTCACTTTGCCATTGCCACTTTTTGTAGGCTATCTAAATATCTGAATAGAAATTATATACAGGGTGTCGTAATAAATTGGGCGCCACCCTCAACTTTCAATTTTCAAAATACGGACTTGTATTTTTTATTGCATTTTTTTGAATGCCAAGAGTCATGTCTTATATTGACGTAGCATTTTCATCTAAATTACAGAGTGTTCTGGAAATATTGAATATTGAATTTACCAGTAAAATTTCAAACATTTTTTAAAAAAATTGCAGCTCTAAATAAAAAAATATCATAGAATAAGGTATAAAAATGCCTAGGATTTGGAAGATAATTAACATTCTTCGACGAAGAATGTCTTCTTCAAGAATTCAAGCACATTTCAGTTTCATGCAACCCATGATCAATGTTGAAAATTCTTCCCAGTAACGGTACATGTATGTGCATATAATCAATGCCCAAACAAAATAATCTTCTCAATAGAAATCTTCATACTCCAGACACCAATTTGGAAATATTTCATTGTTATTCACATTTCGAACTACCCTATATAATGTTTCATATTGGCGTTTTATTTGTATATAAATCATAAAGTGTTTTGAGAATATTGAACTGATACTAGTGATATCTCATCATTTTTTTAATTTCCATAACAAACTCTAATTGAATAATATCAGAGAATGAGAGGTGAATCAGACAAAATTGATTCCTTAAGAAAAATCAATTTCAGAATTTCCAGATTATCTAGTCTCACTACTTGTTCGGAATAACAATAGAATAAAATCAACATTCCCGAGAGACATTTTATTTCTTTACCATAATGAGCATTGGTAGAATAATTATTGATCCCAATGTCGATTCACCTCAGTAGGTATGAGGAAGATCTGTTGTATGTATTCTGCTTGAGAACTCACAAACATAAATCTGTCACAAACATTATTGATCACATTGACACATATTATTGATCATATAGGTTTTTATATTTTAATAACTTATCGCACAAGAACATGTTTAGTTATTATCGTAGAATTGAAATAAGTCATTATAAGTAATCATAATCAAAATAAATGTTTGAATTGACGATCTTCTCGTTTCAGACATTTACGGAGTCGTTTTTTTAAGTTATTATTCGCTCTGAAAATATCTCTTACGGCGTAGTGATGCGAAAAGCGTTCATGATTTTAATACTTAAATCTTCTATGTATTTTCAATTTTCGTTTTGATATAGTTCTATGTTTTAGTGTACCCCATAAGAAAAATGTCAGCGGAAAGACGAATGCTCCTATTATTTCTGTAGAAAACGTTAATCATATCTCTTTTCTGCTCTAATGGGGATAAACCCATTTTCAGTACTATCAGATTATTTCATTAAATACCAACGATAATTTCCAAGAAAACTGTCAAAATAATGACAAGTGAGGCGAACTAAATACTTATTTTCCAAAGCATACTATGCAGAATTCAAAATAGTTTAATCATAATTGTTGTATATAGCAACAGAAATGCCCATGAATTTGCTGAAAAATGTAGGTAGTTCGGAAAGTGAGTATCAAATGAAATATTTCGCAAAATTGGTGTCTGTAATATAAAAGAGTTGCCAGTCGAAGACGTTTTTTTGTTTGGGCAATGATTATGTGCATCATACACGTACTAGGAAGAATTTCGCATTTTCGTACAATTGATCATGGGTTGCGTGAACCGAAATGTGGATGAATATAATAAAGACATTCTCGTCCGAATAATGTTGATTATCTTCCAAATCCTAGGCATTCTATACCTTATCCCTATGATATTTTTTTAATGTAGAGCTGAAGTTTTAAAAAAATGTTGAATTTTACTGGTAATAGTTCAATATTTTCCAGAACACTCTTCGTAATCAGATGGAAATACTACGTGAATATATAACATGGACTCTTGGCATTCAAAAAATGCAATAAAAAATACAGGTCCGTATTTGAAAGTTGAGGGTGGCCCTATTTATACGACACCTCTGTATATAATTTTTATTCAGATATTTAGATAGGCCTACAAAAAGTGGCAATGGCAAAGTGACAATTGTTTTGAAACAGTTCATTAATGAAAAGATATAGGCAAAAAAAAGGATTTCGAAAAATTTTCGATTTTTCCTAAATAACTCCACGAACTAAAGGAGCTAGATTATATATTTTTTTTTTGTATCCATATAACTAACCTCCGAATATGCTACTTTGCCCACATTTAACGCATCGCTCGTATCTCTCACCGTTATCGAAATCCCCATGCATATACTCGAATTTTGAATAGCCCTGTATATATATATATATATATATATATATATATATATATATATATATACATCTTAAAAAGTCATAAAACAAAAACTGTTTTTCTCTCAGGTCAAACTTCACTACATTACAAAATGTAGATTTTCAAAGTGAAAACTTGCTAAAAATAGATGTTGGTTTTTTACTAGATTTACCAATATATATTCAACAACTGAATTTCTTATTAACATGGAAAGCTAAAAAAAAATTTTCGTTGCTAAATTGAAATTCTTCCTATCATCATGAAGATGATGTTTAGATATCTTCACTTCATTTATCTTGACTACATTATCTTTATCTTGAGGAACTACAGTCCTACCCTTTCTTGATAAGATACCAGAAAAAACACTATATTAAGGACGGACCGGAATTCGGTCCCGCTGACCTGACTTTTTCTAACCTTACTAACCTAAGGTCCCTGTGAGCAGGTAGTCCCTTCCGCAGGTAGCGGGACCGAATTCCGAAACACCGTATATTAATGCCTTAAGGCCACATGGTCGCAAAACGCGATAAAATACGTCCACTTCGATCGTGAGGTGTGGGTGTAACTAAAGCCGGCCCTGTTATCTCTCGATATCTTTATCAGTTCTCTCGTTATAGACTCTCGAAATTACAATAACACAAATAATAGCCAGACACGACAGCTACAGATATGGTAACCTGTTGTGAACCTCAACCGTTCTGATATTTCATTATTAATGTAGTTGTCCAAAGTTTGGGCGTCCGGAGTTATGGCGTCCGATATAAATAACGATATTACCGACCGTGTTTCCCGCGCTGTTGCTGGATCTGGAGCGAATTATCGGCCTTTTGCACATTCGTCGTCTAATGGTACCGACGGGCCGACATGAGTGTGTACCCAACCCCCGCGAATACTCGCTCGCGCTTGAGATGTGTACGGATGTGTAAAAAAATTGAAAGCCGTTTACTGATTAATATCTTGATATTTGATAACACACATGCAGGCCGGAGGAGGTGATGTAGAGATTATTTGCCGACATGGGAAACGCAGTTGGCGTAACCAGTTATGAAATTTCTTTTCCAAGATTAACTGGATTGTTTTAAATCCTTGATAAACGATAGAGAATTCTGTCATTTTTAATTAATCAGTTATAATATAACAAGAGCATCGAGAATAATCGATTATACTTCCGAGTCACGAGACGTATTTTGCGAAACATCACGATAGCGCAGCTCGAGTGATGTTTCGAGAAAATACGTCGAGTGACGAGGTCAGTTTAATGATTATTTTCGATTGCTCGAGCTGGTATTCGTTACGATTATATAACGAATAAACAACACCGCCAGAACTACAATCAAAGAGGCGCATATTGAAAATCTAAACGAAACTTAACTTGAATGTTAATTTTTTTTTTGAGAGGCATCAAAAAATCGTCTTGGAATGTATTGGCTCATTCACAAATGAGTTATATAATCAGTAATAATATCACAAGAGTATCGAAAATAATCTATTATACTTCCGAACCACGAAACGTATATTGAGAAACAGCTCGAGTGATGTTTTAAGAAAATACATCGGTTGACGAGGTCAGTATAACGATTATTTTCGTTTGCTCGAGTTGGTATTCGTAACGATTATATAACAAATAAACAACACCGCCAAACTACAACTAAAGAGTTGCATATTGAATGAGTTATATAATCAGTAATAATATCACAAGAGCATCGAAAATAATCGATTATACCACCGAGTCACGAGACGTATTTTGCGGAACATCACGAGAGCGCAGCTCGAGTGAAGTTTTGAGAAAGTACGTCGGGTGACGAGATCAGTATAACGATCATTTTCGAATGAATAACGAATGAACAACACTGCCAGAACTAGAACAAAAGCGTTGCATATTGAAAAATCAAACGAAACTTCACCAAACATGATTTTTTTTGACAAACGTCAAAAAATCGTCAATATGAAAACATTCACATTTTGACACAAGGCGAAATTCACTGATTCTATTGGCTTATTCACACATGAGTTATATAATCGAAATAACACCACGTTGACTTAAATTTCTATGTTATTTGGAAAACAATACGTTCGTTTCAGGTTGTCATCTCCTTTTTATCATTATTTTTTTCTAATCAAGATTATAACCCTTCTTGAATGTAAGTAATATTTTGAATTCTTCATTGAAGCTATGATGTTTTCGAGTGTGTGATGACAGTGTCGGATCTGTTCTTTTCTTATCGTAACTTCTTTCATGTTCTGATAAGTATTTTGTCAGTGTGGCCAACATATACGATAGGACATGAACCGCAAGTTATTTTAAAAATAACTGATTTATTATAAAGTGTAGTTTTTCCTTTTGAGTTTCTTATATGTTTACCTGTTGTTTTCTGAGTTTTGAAGTATATTCTTATTTGTTGTGGTACCTAAAAACCAAATTATGTATTGCCTTCAACGAGATATACTAGAAATCAATTTCGATCCTCATATCAGAAAAACTACGATCGATATTACTGAAAAAACTATAAAAACGGTAAAAAACCTCTAATACAACATGTCTAGACAAAGCAAAGTCGCGCTATAAACGAGGGCAAGTACAAGTAACAAGACTCACATATTATCTTAGACGAAATTAACGATTAACCTCGACGATCCGTAACCCAAATTATATTATCTCAATTCGCAACGTTCCACCTATAATAACTTCAGCATGCAAATGCCAAAACTGAGCCGGAGACTGTCTATGCCGGAGGTGTACGAAACTGCCTCCGCCGAATAATTCAAATTATATCCCGAAAAACCCTTCCGGCACTGTACTTCTGATTCCGAAGACAGAGACTTCGAGCCAAGTGTTGCCAAGTCGGAACCACAGAGTTATGGAATAGATATATATATATATATATATATATATATATATATATATATATATATATATATATATATTTATGTATATATATACATATATAATATATATATATTATTATATATATATAATAAAATATATATATATATATATATATATATATATATATATATATATACATGTATATAAATAAACAGGGCTATTCAAATTCGAGTCTATGCATGGGGATTTCGATGACGGTAAGAGATAGAGGCTTTGTTAAATGGGGACAAATTAGCGTATTTCAGAGGTTAATTATATGAATAAA